>CAUYRH010092318.1:0-18509 GCA_963574655.1 Perodicticus potto | reverse complement strand
CTAAGTATTCTCCAAATATCTTTCCAAAAGGAATGTATTAGTTTGCATTCCCGCCAACAGTATAGAAGTGTTCCCCTTTCTCCACATCCACGCCAACATCTCTGGTTTTGGGATTTTGTTATGTGGGCTAATCTTACTGGATTTATCTCAAGGAACACTTGAACTTATAGTTAAACTTCCGTGGCACACTTATGTTGATCAAAAACAAGAGTTAAAAAAAAGAACATATTGACTGCTTTGAACTTCTTTCAAAAGTAATTTAATTATCTTTTTTTTTTTAAATTTCCCTGCCAGTGGTTTTATTTTTTTATCTCCTCTTCTCCTTTTATAAATACAGAACTACTAATAGTAAGAGCATTTTTAACGTAGAGAGCCATGATGTAGACCAGAAAGAAAGAGGACGTTTAGATGACAGTCTCCTTCCAAGTTAACCTCTAGGGTTAGGTAGAAGTGTAGAGATTCCTATTCTGTGTCAGCCGCCACCTGCACCCCTCTGTATGCACATTCCACTTTAGGAAGTGCTCCCTGTGGCTCATCATCAGCTTCTGTGGGGGAAAAGACTTGCTCAGTGGAGGTGCCTGGGGGTAGGGAAATTGAGATGATCAGCTCCTTGATACCCTTTGGTGGGGGGTGGGTCGTGTTGCTGGAGCACACTTGCGAATTAAGAATGCAGCCTGTGATCTGCTATTCATTTCCTTGCCAAGCAGTTACAGCCATCCTTTATCCCTCCCACATGCCAACCTTGGGTGTGTTCTGTGATTTCCTTTCCTCTTCATCGACATTGTGCCAGGGACTTCACTTGACTCTGAGAATAAAGACCAGAATCCTAGGCATGGCCTAAAAGTCCCAGGGAGTCTGGCTGACTCCACCAGTCACACCTCATCTCACCTGGTTACTCTGCCCTGTGCACCTGTCATGTGGGCTTCTTTTAGGTCCTTGGACTCCCTGCATTCCTTTTTTGTCACAAGACCACTAAGCTGTTCTCTCTGCTTAGAAATCTCCAAGTTCTGTCTTTGCCTGGTTAATACCTACCCTGCCTCAGGTGTCTATTCCGCCATCCCCTCCTTAGGCAACCCTAACCTAGCTTCTCTCTGTCATTCAAACAAGCAATCCCAACATGTATAACTAATTAATGATCTTTAACATTTTTCGTGGCACACCTAAGATCCTTTCGTGGCACACCAGTGTCACACTGGTTGAAAATCACTGCATCAATTATTTTGGATCAGATTTGCAGTTGTTTTCATTCTAAAGCATTTGGATACCAGGATTATAATTTCAAAGATTTTGATACATAGATAGGAATAATAGATTTAAAATGATAATTCAGCATGTGGTGGCTCACAGCACTTTGAGAAGCCCAAGCAGAGGACTCCTTGAGGTCAGTAATTTGAGAGTATCTTGAGAAAGAGCTAGACCCTGTCTCTGCGAAAAATAGAAAATTAGCCAGACATGGGGGTGCACACCTGTAGTCCCAGCTTCTTGGGAGGGTGAGGCAGGAGGATCCCTTGAGCGCAAGAGTTTAAGTCTTCAGTGAGCTATGATGATGCAACTGCATTCTATCCTGGGTGACAGAATGAGACCCTATCTCAACCAATTTGACAAAAAAAAAAAAAAGTTTTGAACATTGCAGGGATTACAAAAGCAACATGTTGTGATAAATGTTTTGTAGTAGAAATTTGGAAACTGAAAAGAATACAGAAATATACAATGTACAATAGAAATTATCTATACCTTCTCAGTCCAAAAATAGCTACCAATGTTTATATCTGGCATTTTTACTCAGTACTATTTCTACAATGCAAACATTTTCTAATCACATTAAAAATATTTGAAATAGGTACAATACACTATCACATTCATATACCACAATTTAAGCCATAATTACTGACATTAGGTTGTTTCCAATATTTACCATATAAATTGACCCTGTACAGGGATAAATGTTATATCCAGCCTTCAGCCTCAAATTACATTTAAATGTTAAGATGCCGACAGAGAGAAATCTGTTTTTATAACATTTCAAAAGAAACTTTCTGGGTTACTATATGTTCATTACATGAATTATTTAGTATACTTGTATTTTTCATGTGGCATTCACCTTATTTCACACTTACTTGTGTGATTCTCACCTAAAGATGGAGTTTCCATTATACTCATTTCTAAATGTCCTGTAGTGAATACGTATTCAATATGTGTCGAAATTTTGTTGAAGCATTGTGATTTAGCCGCGAACAACTTGTACAATTATAGATTGGTTTCATTGAATATGGTGTCCAAAGCCAGGAAACCTTGGTTTTGAAGCACCAATCAAATTAGATCTACTTCTAGAAAATAACTGGTATCATAGAGCTTTAGAATGAGCTTTATCAGGGTCATGGTTATTATCACACTTCAAATATTTAAAATCGTCAGGTAGAAACAATACTCAACTTTCTCTGTATCCAAGGTTCAAAACAAATTTTAACTGAAGGATGTCATAAGAAGGCAGGCTTTCACGAGGTGTTAAGATCTTTGCCAATGGGAAAGTTTGCTGCCTTACTAAGAAAGGAGGTGTCTGTTTTTGGAAGCAGTGAATCCTACAAGCAGGTTATGTTAAATGGCCTCCATAATCCCTCTCTTGTCTGTATTGTTTTTTAGCGAATTTAATATATAATTGTTTACAGTCAATAACCAAAAGCTATGGGGAAATTTAGTACATAACTAGTTGTTTTTATACTGATTATATGGAGTAAGTTTTGAGAATAATTATTGTAAGATGTGATAAATTCTACCCTGTATTTACAGGGTGAACACATAGTTATTTTCTTCTCTATCCCAAAGGAAATGAAGTAGTATTTTCAATTACAGTGCAGTAGTTATTATAGTATGGAACAATTACACTTCCATGTCTTACTACTGTTTTGTTAATGATTTCCTTTTCTCTCCTAGGAGGTTTGCCTAAATACAGTTTCGCAGTATATCATGTTGTCATTCCCTTTTACTCTACTTTCCTTGGGTATATCTATCCAATTTTATAATAGGTATCAATAAGAAAATATTATTAACCTTATAGAAATTAATTTCACAGCCAAATATTCAGTAACATAAATGTTCTATAAGATTAAATAGAAGTACAGGAGTAATGTTCTATAAGATTAAATATGTAATGATTACAATAAATTATCTCTGCACATTCTGAATGTCTGGACATTCAGAATGAGATACTTTCCTAATCTGAAAAATATTCTTGCCATAATTATAAGCAAAAACGTCTTCTCTGGTTAAAAAGTACTCCCATGAAAAGAAATAGGTAATCTTGGGATTCTATTAAAAACTACACTTTTTTTGACTAGCGATAAACCTGATTTAATCATGCAATGTTCATTTTGTATTGGGTGCAGTATCATTTGAGTTTATAGCTTAAGTATTTTTAAAACCTGTTTCTTTCTGCTTTCATCTTGATATAACATGTCAATGGAATATGTAGTTAATGTTGTTTGAAGCTCACTGATTGATTCAGAATGAATAAATCATTGGAGAATGAATCTGTGGAGATCTTCGAGAAGATAGAACCTGTGTGTGGCACATGTAGAAACTCAGTATCTCTTAGTGTTTCATTCCTATTATTTAGGTTACCAGAATGGAAATCCTTCAGCCCCTGACATATACAAAAATACGGTTTGAACAAAGAGTAGTGTTTTCAAAATATATATGTCAAAGCCATTTTTACATAAAACATCGTGGAAAGTATTTCATTCCTTCTTTAATAATTGCCAATTTGGAAGCTAAAAGAAGATCTTGAGGTTTTTCCCATACTTCTAATTAAAGAAATGAGTCGTCATAGATGACGCAGGGGGATTCCTCCAAACCCTTTCCTTATCTCTTGACAAGTGCAGGAAAATTGCTAAAACTAATCTTGGCTCAGGCAAAACCCTGCCCCTGTGCTTGTAGCTGAAAGTAAATAAAATGCAAGGTTCTTTTGGTCTCCTTAGAAATAGATCTTCCAAGTAAGTTGAATTGCCAGAAAGGTAATGATTAAAACCCCAAGTGTTAACTTTACGGTCATAATAACAGGAGCACTTTGAGATAGAGAATGTACTGGTTAAAGAAGGAAGGACTGTATCAAAGTTATGACTTGTCTGGAAAAGCACACATGTGGAGGTGGTGGCCTGTCATGACTTGGATCACAAATCGTATTATTCCAAAGATGGGTGGACTTTGTTTGCCCCTCCCCCCACCGAAAAAAAATCTGAACAGAAAATGAGTGTGATTATAAACCAAGAGTCTCTCATAATGAATTTGGAAATGCAAATATTTCAACATATTCACTGATTTAAATAAAACACAGGTAGTATGGTTTTTAGCTTTTGCATAATCAATGTAAAGATAATTTATGTTAACCTTTTGTTGTAATTTTAAGCATCATTTCGCTAAGTTGATTATAAAGTAGTTTATTAGAAGGTTCAAATAATTTTTTTAAAAATATAGAGCATTGGCTGGGTGCGGTGGCTTACATCAGTAGTCATAGCACTCTGGGAGGCTGAGGTGGGTGGATTGCTTGAGCTCATGAGTTTGAGACCAGCCTAAGCAAAAGTAAGACCTCATCTCTACTAAAAATAGAAAAACTGAGGCAAGAGGATTGCTTGAGTATAAGAGTTGGAGGTTGCTGTGAGCTATGACTCCACAGCACTGTACCCAGGGTGACAGCTTAAGATACTGTCTCAAAAAATAACTACGTATATATATATATGGCATATAAAACATTCCCTTTACATGATAACCAAAAATGCATCTCACAAACAATTAGTAAACACTACGTACCAGGCAGTGGAGTTGGTGCTGAGATACCTTAGTAGAATTTAGATTAACATTATAATCACTTTAAATATCATGTCTAATTAAATATTGAATAATATCCCAATCTTTTCTCTTTTGCACCATTAATTTCCCGTAGTTTGGCCAATACATTGAAGAGGCTCTGAATTCTCATCTGGTAGAGATTATCTTCCTTTGCTATTTCAGTCTACGTAACTTTAAGTCTGATAAAACAATTTGATTTGGGTTCAATATGGTGCTGTTTTGATCTGAAGGTCAATCTACCAACAAGCAGGAACAGTTTCTCATTATTTTCCCTCACCACTGCAAACAGTCTTTACTGAAGTCTTTTGAGCAATGTCTGACCTCTGTTTCAATATTTCTCACAGATTTCACAGGCTGTCACCACCACTCAGCCATCACTAACACAGACAACTGTAATGGAAACGGTAACTATGGTGACCACAAGGGAACAAATCCTGGTAAAGCATGCTCAAGAGGAACTTCCACCACCACCTCCCCAAAAGAAGAGGCAGATTACTGTGGATTCTGAAATTAGAAAAAGGTGTGAGCATTTTATTTCTGGTTTTATATGTAAATGAAGCAGGAAAACCCACTTACAGCTGTTTTGGTGGTGATGTTTTTACCTCAATGATATTTCCAGAAACCTCGGGTGCCTACAATGTCCATTAATTTTGTGAGAAAAAATTATAAAGTAAGTTTTAAAATTTGCCTAAGGTTTCACTATCCCAGTGAAACTTAACGCTTAATGGAAATCCCATTTTCGGGATTAAAAGAAGAAACCATAGGGGATGAGCTATCATATTTTAATTTTGAAAGTTTGTTTTGCTTATTATAAAAGGCCTGCTTGTTCAGTCCCTGGTTTTGCTTAAATGTCTTTCTTCCAGTAATGGAAAGTGCATTTTCATGGAGAAGTACACCTATAATAGATGAGATCCATTCTGCTGGTTTACGAGAACATAACGTCTCAATCTGCACATCCTAAATCAGGAGTAATTACGGAACAGATTTCCTGTTCTTTGATATTTATAAAGTCTTATCTTGAAGGTGTTAGAATTTTTAACTGATCTTTTTGTGGATATTCTCAACAACACAGTGTAGATAAGTTAGGTATTATGTAGATCAATGGATTATTAAAATGATGGCAATAGAATTTTATAAATACAAAGCTAACATGGAAATTATAAAAATGATACAATTTTCCTTTCATTCCAGTAATTGTAATTCTGAGATTAAGAAAGAACATTAAAATCTGCCTTATGTTTCTCAGCAGCATATGTTTTAGAAATGCACAGAACATTTGACATTAGAATTTGCTTATACCAAGGTATAGAAGTATGGGAAGAACACATACCTAAAAATAGTGTGTCAGATGTTCTAAGGAAAGGAAAAAAAAATCTAAAATTATTGAAATTCATTATTTGGGATTTTTTAGTACTTCTTTATTAATTCCTGACTTGATGACTTGCCTTCATAATTCTAAAGTAAATCAAAATCACTGGGCCTCTTCTCCCTGACAGTGTCTGCCTGGCTGAGCAAATTTTGTCATTCAGGTGTCAGCGCACTAAGGCCTGCACACCAAATCCAGCCTGCTGCCGGTTTTTGTATGGCTCATGAGCCGAGATGTGTTTTTACATTTTTTAAATAGTTGAAAATAATCAAAAGAATAATACTATTTCATGATATGTGAAAATCACATGAACTTCAAATTTCAGTGTTGATGTCCATTGTTCGAGTGAAGGGAAACTTCTCCTTCACCTTGGAAGGGTCACTGAAATACCACCTCACGTTAAGGCGGGTTAATAAAAGAATCTTATTTACTATGCATAGGGAAAATCACCCAGTATCCCAGTGGGGTCTAGAAGTTTATACACCCTCATTTTAGAGAGAAAGAGGAGATGAGGAATCTAGGTAATTCTGTTGAGTGATATTAGTGGTTACTAGGGAGGATGAATAGATACTTAGGAGAGTGAATGCATTGGAGGGGGGGACAGATGGGCCTATAAATGCGTCTCTTTGGAAACTAAATTATCCAGAGAGACAAGGATTATATTTAAAATGATGTGGGTTGGGTCTGGCTACATTTTTTATTTTCTTCCTTGCAATATATTGAGATAACAGGAAAGGGAAAGGAAACCAGTTATTTTTTCTGATGGATCTGTTTTTTGTTTTTAATGAAGATAGGGGGAAATCCCCTTCCAATGCCTGTTGATATCTAAGGGCCTTTATTCAAAACACTTTTATACCAAGAAGTCATACTTTGGGGTAAAATTTTCCGAGCTCTTTTACCATAAATAAGGATTTTGTGGACACAGTCGTTACTTTCACATTACAAAGGCAGGGTTTGATTATTGGTAACAGGGAATGTGTAGCCCACGAAACCTAAAGTATTTAGTAGCTCCTTTGTCACAGAAAAAGTTTATTAACATCTGCTCTAGTCAAATGGATATCAAGTTCTATGAATAGCAGTATTCTTTTTGGAGCAACAGCTTCCAAGGTCTCTACTCATGATGGTAGTTTAAACTTTAACATTCACTGATGGAGAAAACAAATAATGCACAAAAAATCAGTAAGGCTTTACATGAGTTTTTTGATTAATCATAATAGCATGGACTTTAATTTATTCAATGTCACATTAAATGTGTGTCCAAATACAGTGCTTAGTGGACACATGAATTTATGGATACTTTGCAACATTCCAACGATTCTCCAGAGCAATACGGAAGCCTAGAAGTCTAGTTGCCTAACCCTTTCAATTTTTTCAGGACTTGACTAATACAGAAATCAACAAAGCACATTGATTCATATCACTGTCTTCAAAAGCTTATTCTTCAATCTTGTTTTAAGAATGCATTTGGTTAAAATAGAATGTTCTGACTTCCTTTTGTTTGAGGAAAGAGTGGCTACTGGTGAAATACTTTGTACCTTAAATTTTGTTTGTAACATATGTTTTCAGCAATATTTTTAAGTACCTGGAATGAAATGTCCAATTGGGAACATAAACACTCCTTAAATAAAAGCTGACACTTATTGAGGGTTTTATTCTATGTTCAGTACTAGATCCAATGCTTTATCTGCATAGCGTTCTTCATGATAACTTTCCATGAAATTTATGATTATTATTACTATTATACATAGCTACAGAGTATGTGAGCCAAGATTTCAGCTGAGGTAGCCTAGGTAGCATAGTAAAACGTCTCTTTAATCGGCATATGACTAATGCGATGGTATGTCTTGGTTTACCTGAAGCTATCCCAGATTATACTTGTCCCAACATAATTATATAGAGCACTTTACATTCTCAAATGTGTCTTGATTTAGACAGCACAATTATATGACCGTTCCATGTGTAAGACACTGCTAAATGGATAAATTTAGACTTAACAAAGAAAGAAAAAGAGCAAGCATTTAGGAACCATTAAATTCAATAATTGGTAATTGCCTATAGGTTGGAATGTGGTTAGAATAGAAGAGGGCATCATGCCCTCTTTTGTCCCACGTGAGAAAGCATTTCACTGTGAATATTACAGTCTTGACAATCTATTAAATACAGAATTTTTAGAATGATATCTTCTTTCAGCTTCTGTCATCCTACCAGTCATCCCCCTACCATTTTTTACCTGCCTTGTTTTCATCCTTCTGCCTAATTCCCATGGAGGTATTTTGTTAATCCTTCTCTTTGATTTTCTGACTTCTTTGAATGAATTATCTCTTTGCATTGGTTCAAGGGGGCTCTAAGTGAGCGATACCCAAATAGTGTAGCATGTATCTGTCTCTCTCCCTCAAATTTAAGCTTCATATGTCTAAAGCTGGGATCTAGGTATTTCTACTCCTACATCCAGCTACTGTATCACTTTACGCATTTATCAAATGCAAACATCTGTTGCCTCCAATAAACTATACCTAATTAATACATAGCACATATAATTCAGTTATGATAATTCATCGCCTGTGTGTTTAAAGATCTACCAAATATTTTTTAAAAGTCATGGCTTTTGGAATCAGAATTACTCAGGTTTGAAACTTGTTTAATCACTAGCTTATTTCCAGCAAATCACTTACTATTTATGCCTCAGGCTTAATATTCTCACTTTATAAAGTACTGTGAGGATCAAGTAAGAAGCATAGTGTCTGTAAGGTATTCAGTAATCAATACATGAATTATTTTTGTTTAGTTGTGGTGCAGATGCTGGAGATGGTGAAGGTGAAGGAGATGGTGGTGGTAATAGAAGTCAAGGTAGTAGAGGTGTTAATGATGGTGATAGAAATATTGGTGGAGATGGTGATCATGTATTATTGATGGGGGAAAACTCCCACATTAAACATCTCAAAATTCATGAATATAAAAATACCTCCTCAGGGTGGCACCTGTGGCTCAGTGAGTGGGGTGCTGGTCCCATATACCGAGGGTGGTGGATTCAAACCTGGCCCCAGCCAAAATGCAACAACAAAAAAAAATAAAATAATAAAATACCTCCTCATGTTCCACTTCAAGATAGGATTTGCCACCCATTTCTGTCAATCCCTTTCTCTGACTTTGATCCTTATTCCTTATTATTATTTTATTGGTCAAGTGTCATCATTTCAGTAATTTTTCAATCATTGTAACTGCCAAATTCCCCCCCTCCTTTATTTCAGAATATTACAGGGGATAAATGATTTGGTTACATGGATCATTTTTGTGCAGATTGAGCCAAAGTTATATGTGTGCTCATCACTGAGATAGTGTGCATTGTACTGTTAAATATGAATTTACCTCTCCCCTCCTCTACCTTCCAACCTGATTGAATTCTGTTGAATTTTACTTCTGTATGTGCACATGAGCTTTGCTAAATTTAGTTCCAATTTAATAGTGGAATAAATGCAGTGTTTTTCCATTCTCGCGATACTTCACTTAGAGGAATGACCTCCAGTTCCATCCAGGTTGTTACGAAAGTTATTAGCTCACAGTCTTTTTATAGCTTTATAGTATTCCATAGTACACATATACCTCATTTTATTAATCTACTTAAGTATCAATGGGCACTTGGATAGATTCCACGTCTTTGCAATTGTGCAGCAATCAACATTTACGTGTCTGCGTCTTTTGATAAAATAAATAAATAAATAACTTTTTTTTCCATGTTGGGTAAAGAGTGGGATTGCTGGATCAAATGGTAGGTCTACTTTTAGTTCTTTGAGATCCCTCCATACTATGTTATGTAGAGGTTACTAGTTTTTGGCCCCACCAACAGTATATGAGTGTTACATTTTCTCCTCATCCATGACAGTATCTGTTATTTGATGATTTTTTGAAAATACCACTCACTGGAGTTAGGTGATATGTCCTTCTCCTTCGATTTGCATTTACTAGAACGTTAGAGCTGTTGAGCCTTTTTTCATGTGTATAGGCCATTAGGATATCTTCTTTGGAAAAGCTTTTTCCCCATTTTTACAGGGTTTTGATTTTTTCCTTGTTGATTTGTTTGAGTACTTCATAGATACTGGCTATCAGCTCTTTGTTGGATATAAAGCATGCAAATGTTTTCTCCTATTCTGTAGGATGTCCATTCACCCGCTTGATTGTTTCCCTGACTGTATACAAACTTTTTAATTCAATCAGGTCCCATTTGTTGAGTTTTGTTGTTGCTGCAATTTGCTTTGGGGTCTTCTTCATACATTTTTGCCCAGGACGACATCCATAAGTGTTTTCCAACATTTTCCCTTTTGTAAGTTTCAGGTTAACGTGAGGTTACATATATGATCAGGTTACATAGTTTGCTTTTGTAAGGTTAAAGTCTGAGTTGTAGTTGGTACCCTTTACCTGATGAGTAGGCCATATACCCATGCAGTATACCTGTTGGGCCCCCTTCTTGAATTTAATTGAGTTTGCGTTTCTTGTGAGCCTGTAGTTATTAATCTACTAGTTTCAAATTAGTACTGAGTACAGGGGACGCTTGTGTCTCCATTCTCATGATAGTTCACTTAAGAGAATGTTCTCCAAATCAGTGCAGGTTTTTACAAAAGATACAAAAATCTCTGCTTCCTATGGCTGAATAGTATTCCATGGTGTGTATACATCATAATTTATTATTCTGTTCGTGTATTAAACGGTACTTTGGTTAGTTCCATGATATTGTGATTGTGAATCTTGCTGCCATAAATATTTGAGTGCAATTGTCCTTATGGTCAATCGTCTTCTTTTTTCTTGTGGATAGATACCTAGTAATAAGATTCCCAGGATCTGAAGATAGTACCATTTCTAGTTCTTTAAGGGTTCTCTGGAATTCTTACCATAGAGGCTGTAATAGTTTGCAGTCCTCCCGACGGTGCACAAGTGTTCCCTTTTCTCCACACCCATGCCAGTATCCGTTAATTTGGGGCCTTTTGCTGTGGGCCATTCTCACGTCCCTGAGGTTAGATGATACACACATCTCAAAGTGTTTTTGATTTGTGTTTCTCTTATGATTAGGGATGATGGCCATTTTTCATGTATTTGTTGGCCCTTCCTCCTCATAAGAAAAGTCTCTGTTCATATCTCTTGCCCAGTTTTTAATGGGGTTGTTTACATTTCTCTTATTGATTTTCTTGATTTTTTTTTTTTTTTGTAGATTCTGGTTATTAGCCCTTTCTTAGATTCATAGCATAATATCTTCTCCCATTCTGAAGGTTGGCTCTTTGCTTTCTTGTGTCCTTAGCTGTGCAGAAACTTTTTAACTAGATCAGGTCCCATTTATTTATTTTTATTGATGATGCAATTGCCAGAGTGGTCATCTTTATAAATTCTTTGTCTAGACCAATAAGATTAAAAGTTTTTCTTTCCTCACACTTTCTTTTAAGGTATTTTTGTTTGTTTGTTTTTTCTTTGAGACAGAGTCTCACTTTTTTGCCCTGGGTAGAGTGCTGTGGTGTCATAGCTCACAGCAACCTCAAACTCTTGGGCTCAAGTGATCCTTTTGCCTCAACTTTTCATTTTTAATAGAGACAGTCTCACTCTTGCTCAGGCTGGTCTCGAACTCATGAGCTCAAGTGATCCACTTGCCTCGGCCTCCCAGAGTCCTAGATTACAGGCATGAGCCACCACACGTGGCCTCTTTTAAGATTTTTATAGTTTTGTGCCTTAGATTTAAATATTTTGTGTATTGTGAGTTAATTTTTGCAAGTGGTGAGAGACATGGGCCCAGTTTCAGTCCTTTACATGTGGCTAACCAGTTTTCATGGCACCATTTACTGGGTAGGGATTCTTTTCCCCAATGAATGATTTGGGGTTTTGAATCAATGATCAGATAACAGTATGAGGCCGGCGACCTCTCTAGACTCTCTGTTCTGTTCCATAGATTTGTGTCTCTATTTTTTATGCCACTACATGCATTTTGATCACTATAGACTTGTAGTATAACTTGAACTCTGATAAAGTGATGCCTCCAAATTTGTACTTAGCTTATAGAATTGCATTGGCTTTCAAAGGTTTATCTGGTTCTGTACAAAATGTAGAACTGGTTTTTCAAGATCTTCAAAGTATGACATTTTATTTTATTTTAGTGGGGATTGAATTTAAATCTGTGGATTGTTTTGGGTAGTATAGACGTTTTAACAATGTTGATTTTTCCAACACAGAGCATGGTATGATCTTCCATCTGTGAAGATCCTATGCTACTTTCTTAGTGTTTCATAGTTCTTCCTGTAGAGGTCCTTCACATCCTTTGTTAGATATATTCCAAAATATTTCATTTTCTTTCATGCTAGTATGAATGGTACTATATCTTTGATTTGATTCTCAGCTTTCTATTATTCTTACAGTCTCATGTCTTAGATTTAAGTTTGTTATCCATCATGAATTAATTTCTGTGAGTGGTGAGAGGTGCAGATATTTTTTAAGTCTACACATGGCTGTTTAGTTTCCTGAACACCGTTTATTGCCAAGGGATTCTTTCCCCCTAGTGTACATTTTTGTCTGATTTGTCAAAGATGAGATGACATTACACAGATGGTTTTACATCTGGTTTCTCTGATCTGATCCATAGGCCTATGTCTGTTTTGTGCCAATACCGTGATGTTTTGGTTTCTATTACCTGCCAATTTGTTCTTATTGTGTAAGGTTGCTTTGGATATTTGGGCTCTCTTCTGGTTCCACACAAAGTGTAGAACTATTTTTTCTAAATCTGAAAAAAAAATGACATTGGTATTTTAGTGATGATCACATTGAATCTCTAACCCACATTGGATAGCATAGCCATTTTAATAATGGTGATTCTGCTGACCCATGAGCTTGACATGTTTATTCCATCTGTTTACATCTTCTGCTATTTCCTTTCTCCACGTTTTGTAGTTTTCTCTTTCACCTCCTTAGTTAAATATATTATTATTGTATTTTCTTTGTTGCCACCAAAAAAGTTATTGAGTCTTTGATTTAATTCTCAGCTTGACTTTTGTTGGCATATCTGAAAGCTACTCATTTGTGTACATTGATTTTGTAACATGAGACTTTGCTGATTTTATAATCAATTCTAGAAGTATCCTTGCAGAATCTTTGGGGTTTTCTAGATATAATATCATATAATCATCCAAGCATGATTGTTTGATCTCTTCTGTCCCCATTTGGATATCCTTGATTTCCTTCTCTTGTCTAATTCCTCTGGCTAGGACTTCCAGCACTATGTTTAATAGAAGTTGTGATAATGGAAAATCTTGTCTGGTTCCAGTTCTAAATGGGAATGCTATGATACTAGTTATTTCTTTTTTTTCTCATTTCTGATCGAGATCATTAAACTCCTTTCTTTTCTGCTGCTGATTAATCTAGCATGAGGTCTGTAAATTTTATCTTTTCAGAGAACCAAATTTAAGTTTCTTTAATATTCAGCATAACTCTTTTGTTAACGATTCTATTTCTTTTTGCCCTGATTATGGTTATTTCTTTCCTTTTGTTGTGTTTAGCATGGTTTGCTCTTCCATTTCCAGTTCCTGGAGATGATTCATTACATTATTGATTTGTGATCTTTCTGTCTTTGGATATGGACTTTTAAGGCTATGAATTTCCTCTCATGACTGTATAACTATATCCCATAGATTTTGGTAACTGGTATTCCCTTTCTTGTTGACTTCAAGGAATCTTTTGTTTTCCATCTTT
Source organism: Perodicticus potto (assembly GCA_963574655.1). NCBI lineage: Eukaryota > Metazoa > Chordata > Mammalia > Primates > Lorisidae > Perodicticus > Perodicticus potto. Next base: position 4,585 of record CAUYRH010092318.1, on the reverse strand, counting down.
ATTTCCTCTTTGACCCAACTATCATTCAGTAATAGATTGTTTAGTTTCCAGGGATTTGTGTAGAGGTGAGTATTTCTGTTGATTTCTAATTTTATTTCACCCTGGTCTGAGAAGATAGATGACATAATTTCTATTTTTTAATGTATTGAGAATTATGGCTTAGGATATAATCAGTCTTAGATATTGTTCCCTGAGATGGTGAGAAGAATGCATATTCAGTGTTTTGGAGGTAGAATGTTCTAGAAATCTCTGCTAGGCCCATTTGTTCTAGAGTTCTGTTTAAGTTCATTTTTTTCTTTATTTTCTGTTAAAGGATCTTTCTCATTCTGTCAGTGGGGTGTGGAAATCCCTGGCTATTATTATGCTGCTCTTTATCATTTTGTTTAACTCATGTTATATTTGCTTTATGAATCTGGGTGCATCTGGATTAGGAGTATAAATGTTTAGAATTCTATGTCTTGTTGTATTGTTCCCTTTACCATTAATGGCCATCTTAGTCTTTTTTAACTTTTCTTGAAGTCTGTGTTATATGAGACACAGCTTTCTTTTGTTTTCCATTTCTATGGAATATTATTTTCCATTCCTACACCTTAAAGCTGAATTAATCCTTGGGAGTTAGATGTGTTTTCTGGACATATCAGGTCCTTCGCTTGTATTTTTTTATCCATTAGCCAGCCTATGTCTCTTGAGTGGGATTTCAGGCCATTCACATTTATTGAAGGAATTGATAACTGGGGGTGAATTTCTGTTCTTTCTCTTGAGTAAAACTTTATTGCTATGATTTATCTACGAAGCCATTGTGGCTGTGAGGATCTGAACTTTATCTTTTGGGTGATTTTACAGTAGTGGGTGTATATTGTGTTGAGCCGTAAATAGTAGAGGTCTGAGTACTCCCTGCAGGGCAGGTCTGGCTTTGTGAATCCCCACAGAAGTCGCTTGTCTGGAAAAGACTTAAAATGCAAATTCTATGCTGGTAATTGTTCTGTTTAAGAAGATTGAAGAGGGGGACCAACTCTCTTCTGGCTTGTATAGACTCCATTGATAATTCTACTATTACCCTGATGTGTTTTCCCTTGTAGGGCAATTGTTGTTGTTTATGTCTAGCTCCTTGTAGAGTTTTCTCTTCCATTTTAACTTTGGCCAGCTTGAGTAGTGTGTGTGTTTGAGATGAACCATTTGAGATGAATCTTCACGGAGTTTGATGATCATCTTGCATCTGGATGTCTGGATCTCTAGTGATACTATGAACATTTTCCGCAATAATTGCCTCAAATAGATATTCTCTGCTTTTAGCATTTTCTCTTCTCCATGTAACTCATATGTTTGTTCACTTCACATAGTTCCAGATCTCTCTAAGCGATCGTTCTGCCCTTGTTGTTCTTTTCTCTTCCTCTTTAAATGATTGGATTAGCTGGAGAGCTTTTTCTTTAAACTCTGAGATTTTTTTCTTCTCTTTGGTTTAGTATGTTGTAGAAACATTCTGCTGAATTCTGAAAATCCCTAAATGACTCTTTTATTTCTTTAAATTCTTGTATATGCTTTCCCCTTTTGTTACAGTCTTTAATGACTTTTTCATAAATCCCTGAAATATTCTCTGGGCTTCTTTTTGTTAGGTTTCAACCTTCTCTTCAGTTCTATTTGTCTTATTTGCCATTCATATTCTGAATTCCATTTCTTTCATTTTTGACAATTTCTTTGTAGTCGGAGTTCACTGCTATAGCTCCTTTGTGAACACTTGGGAGTATTGACTTGTTTTGATATTCCATATTACCAGAGATCTTTCGTTGCTTTCTTCTTTTCTGAGACCTCTTTTCTTAATTCAGGACTAATAAGTTTGTTGGACTTTTGTTCCTTGTGGAGAACTCGCCAGATAGTTGTAGGATGTTTGAATTTGGAGCTGGGCCAGACCCTCTTTACTGAGTCTGGCATTATGAAGATGGCTCCATCCAGGATTCCCCACAGAAATAACCAGAGTAGATAGATAAGTTCCTTGTGGGTTCCTGTGTTGTGGATATTTGCTCAAAGCAGATTGCAGTGGGCTTGTGGCTTGATGCTGGGAGCCTTCTTGGCAGTGTGTTGGACTTTGGAGCAGTTCTTACAAACCTACATCAGTGGTAGAGGCTCTAGAGTGGGGTCTTGGTGTCCAGATGCAGTGATAGAGACTGGGCGATGGTGTTTCGGATATGGTGGAAGTTCTGGAGGCAGAGGTAGACCCTCAGGGTCCCTGGTCAGTGATAGAATCAAGTTACCGACCCACCCAGGAAGGATCCCTTTTCTGGGAAGAGTGTCCTTCACAGGAAATAGTGAAAGGACCAATCCAGGCCATCCTAACCTCGTCTCACCTACCTGCCCAGGTCATCGACCCACCCAGGAAGGATCCCTTTCCTGAAAAGCATGTCCCTCCTAGGAAGTAGTGAATGGACCAATCCAGACCTCCCTAATCTTGTCCCACCCACCTGCCCAGGTAAACCTATGGACAGACCAACCCTTCGATTGCACAAATTGGATCTCTGCCTTCTTTTCATCTTGTGCCTCAGAATGATTTTTATCTTTGGGTCCAGAACTTTTCAGTCAGAGCCTCAGAACTGGGAGTGGGGAGCAGCCTGAAGCAGAGCTTCAAAAGAGGGCCTCTGAGCCAGAGACTGGGCTGTGTAGATGATGAGGCTAATCTGACCTGGAGGGCGGGGCTGAGGCCAAGCAGGCGGGTGGAAGTTTGAGCCTGGAGGGTGGAGTTGGGGCTAAGCAAATAGCAGGCTGCTTATTAGATACAGGAGTCCTGAAAATGCCAAGTCAGGTGGGCATAAGTTATGGCTATCCACAAGCTACCCAAAACCCACTGAAGTAGCTGTCCAAATCCTGCAGGCCAGAGGCTGCTGCGTTGCAGTCAGTTCCTATACTCAGATCCCACTGTGCTCTAGGGGCAAAGTGTTTGGCTTCAAGTTCCAGGGTGTAGTTCAGGGAAGCTGCAATCCACCCCTACCCCAGCTGAGTGTAGACCTGGCATGGTACACCTAACCGTTCAGGATGCCTTTACCCGTTGGCTAATCTGCAACTCTGTATAGACTCCAGGCAGTTCCCTGGTCTGACCAGGTAAGAGGTCTCAGGGTGGTAAAAGCTGTTTTGAGTTCAGTTCTCATTGCACAAGCAAGGTGAGTACAGCACCCCAGTGCTCTAGGCCCCTATTATTTCTTTCGTGTTCTCTGATCTTGTTATATGTATCACGCTGTTACCTTTCTTTCCACACTGAGTGTCCCGTGTTGTTTCTCTGGGACATCACAGTGCTCCTTCATGGAAGAGTCATCTATCTGTAGGCAGCTGCCTTCATCTTTTCTATTTTTTCAAAAAGACAGGTTTTTTGTTTTTTTTCTTTGTCTCCCGTGCGGACCCTCCTTTTTTTTTTTTTTTATTATTAAGTCATAAACACATAGATCAAGACAGGTTTCTATTAGCATTGTTATAGGCAACGCATCACATGGAGCCGATCCTCAGTGAAAAAATATGGAATGCTTCACGAATTTGTGTGTCCTCTTTGTAAAGGGGCCATGCTAATCTTCCCTGTGTTGTTCCAATTTTTATTATATGTGCTGCCGAAGTGAGCGCTAGCTTCCTTCATCTTTCACCTCATTCCTTGGGAGCGACGTGCTGGCAGGCTGCCTCTAGTCTGCCTTTTTTTCCCCACGAACTGCCAACTTCTTAACTTAAGCCAGATACCTCCCTATAGTTAAACTTGCCCCACTTTGTAATTAATATATCTAAAATTAATATATCTAAAATGTTGCTTTTACGGTGGCTCTCTAGGCCTGACATCTCTATAATTACAGTTGCCTCCAAAATAAAGCTCAAGCCCTTTCTTATGGTATTCAATTTTATTTTATTAGCCTGCTAATTTCATGTCTAGATTACCCTAAATATTTCCACTTCAGACCATAAATTATACTTGTTTTGCTATATGCCTTAATGCCACATATGTGAAATTTCCCATCACCGGTCACAACAAAGATGTTATTACATTTCTTTATATTTTACATAGATTCTATTACAGTCAATGCCATGTGTATGAGAAATAATCAATAAATATTTATTGGAAGAGTGAATGGTGTAGTTCAACTGAATTAAGTAACTGTAATTTGATATTCCAAAATCATTTAAGAATTTTACCTAGTTCTCCATAGACTTGTTCTTAATAATAAATGTATGACCATTCTAATAATTTTTAATAATGCTAATTTCACCCATTAGAGTATAGCTATTTACAAAATACTATTATGGCATTTAAAGCTCAGCTTTGTACCACGGTATAGTTTCTTAATTATCTAAGCTGCATTTAGTTGATTCCCTATTAATTCTGCAGTTTTTACATATATTGTATATACTGCATAAATTGTCTTCTTCACACTAAGATTTAAAACAGTCTGGGATGACCTTGAGTCACAAGGTAATTATTTCTAACAGTAAATTATCTCTGGAACTTGGTGATATTATTTTACATATAGGTAATTGTCAGAGTATAGAACTCAGACTAGTTTACAGCTAGATCTCTTATCTAGCTAATTGGCATTTATCCAGGGGATTAGTTCCTAATATA
>CAUYRH010092316.1:0-19116 GCA_963574655.1 Perodicticus potto | reverse complement strand
TTTCATATTTACATGGTTGGAGCTGGAACACATTCTTCTTAGCAAAGTATCTCAAGAATGGAAGAAAAAGTATCCAATGTACTCAGCCCTACTATGAAGCTAATTTATAGCTTTCACATGAAGGCTATAACCCAATTATAGCACAAGAATATGGGGAAAGGGGCAAGGGAGGGGAGAGGGGAGGTTGGGTGGAGGGAGGGCAATTGGTGGGGCCACACCTGTGGTGCATCTTAGAAGGGTACAGGTGAAACTTACTAAATGCAGAATACAAATGTTTTCATACAATAACCAAGAATATCCCATGAAGGTTATGTCGAACAGTTGGATGAAAATATTTCTGATTGTATATGAAGCCAGCACAATGTACCCCATGAATGCACTAATGTACACAGCTATGATTTAATAAAAAAAAATAATTAAAAAAAAAAGAAAAAGGAAATAGAGGACTAGTGAAGACCAGGAACCTGCCCAAGTTCTGGCAGACAGTCTAGTGTGGAACAGACTCGAAATGACTGCCACCTTTAATCCAGTCCCCAAAAGACACAGCAATGGCCCCATCTCTCCTGACTCAGGCAGAGCGCATGAACTCTTCCCCACACAGAAGACCAAAGAGTGCCTCAGGCTCCTGGGGAAGCCCGTGGCCCTCCTGCCGCCACATAATGTCTAGAAACAGGCAAGCAGCCATCTGGCCAGAACGACCAGCCTCTCATCATGCCTGTCCTGTAACAAAAAGTGCCCAATGGCTCTGCTTTTCCACCGACAGCTGAGAGAAAGAAATGCATATGGTTTTCACAGACCTGGTCTTCAAAGGTTCTCAGAGTCTGGTCAAAGCGCTCTAACTCAGGGTGTATCTAGACCTATGACACGGCTGCCCTGGCAGACGCCTCAAAGATAAGGCCTCAGTGATTTCCTAGAGCAAGGAGCCAGGCCGTTTGGGTCTGGAGAGAGGAAGCCTTGCCCTGAGTGGGCACCTGCATGGGGAAGGCTGCCTGCCTGTGCCAGCCGAGGCTCACTCACGTGCAGAGGTAGGAAGGAACGGATGGATTTGGATTCTTGGAGCCAAGCAGCACTTAGAGATGGGCCCTGGAAAACACCAGGGTCAGGGAGGAGTGGCAGCTCCCCACCTCCAGGGGTCATGTGTGTTTCCTGGCACTGAGGCAACTGAGCAGGCGGCCAATGTATATTTGATGACATTTCCCTGCAGGCAGCCTCCCTTCTGAAGAACCAAGCTTGAACAAAGCCTGGCATCGGGGGTATACAAATCACAGAAAGGATGGGGAACCTGTCGGAAAGGGAAGGATGGCTCCTGAGAGGAGCAGCTGCGGCAAAGGGGATAGTAGAGGATAATAAAGCCACCATGATAGCCGCCATCCTATCCAAACTGGCAAAGTTCCTGTGTGCCAGGCTTTTGGGAAAGGAGGCTCAGGCTCAGCTGAGGATCTGGCAAAACAGTAGAAAGAAACACGGCACCGAGCAGTCTCCCGCAAGGCTCACTGCCACTCCCAACCTCCCTCTAACCCAGCCAGACACAAGAAAGTAAGAAGGCCCTTCCAAGGAAGCTGAAAGTGCTCCAGATAATGGTAAAACGCAAACAGTGAGGAGACAGCTGGTGCATTACTCTGATAAGATCAAACATCTGGGTAGCTGCCATCCCATAGAAAGAGGTACAGCCTGGCCCTTCCAAAGATATGCAATCCTGCGGATGGCAGCCCACCGAAATAACTTTGCTCCCTTTTAGGAACCCGATCTATGTGATTGCATTTCTCTTTTGAGCTTTAACTGCAAATGCAAAATACATTTAACCCATCAAGCTGGGCTGCCCTGCTGATACCTCAGAAAAGACTACAAGGGGGCCACTTTGGCGTCAGGCTCCAAAGGAGGCTGATGAGAGTAACTGAATTCACCACTGTCATGCCACTGGCCTCCCCCACTGCATGTCACTCTTACCATTTGACCTGTATTGTCCTGGGGACTCAGACACCGCTGTCACAGACAGAATGCCACAGAACCAATGCCAAGTTCCTTTCTACCACTGCTCGTGCCCTGGCCCCACACTCCAAGAGCGTCCTGTCGTTCAACAGTTTTTTCTTACCAGAAAGCCACGTGGATGCTGCAGAAGGGAGTCTGCACGGGAGATTCACGGTCGGCCACGTCTCCCACTCTATTCACGTCCACCAGTAGCCAAGGTCTTAGAAAGCCCTGCAGCACCTGCACAGTGGTTCCTTCCGCTCCGATCCTTTCAGACGCAGGGGGTGAAGGTTCCTTCTGATCTATGGGGAGGGAGAAGAAAATCCAAGAGCACTAGAATGTGAAACTGACAAGCATACAAACACACACACACGCACACATACTTTGGGGAAAAGACCTGCGGCTCCAAGGAGTAGGGGGCCAGCCCCATATACCGGAGGTGGCAGGTTCAAACCCGGCCCCGGACAAAAAACCGCAAAAAAAAAAAAATCTAACTGGAAGATTGGGTACTGTGCAACCCCATTATCTAAACTTCTGTGATGTATCACATATTAGTGATTTCTATCAGACAGAAACCCCCTAGTGCAGAGCTGGAGGGGAGACGCTCAAATTCAGCTGGGACCAGATCTCTGAGCAGAGCAAATACCCTGGTCAGGAATCTCACATCTAAGCAAGGCTCAAACATGAAGGAAGATGCCTCCTGCCTGCCAATGACCACTTAATGGTCTTTATTACAGGCTGTGCCCCACGCAGTTAACTGTCACTGTATCCTGCAGTAATCCATAGTCAGGGCACATCAGTACCCAAGAACTTCCCTTCCAGCAAGACAGTGAAGACCCTTGGACGATCTTGTGTTCTTGTGAGAGAATTATCACGGAGGAGTGATCCATCAGAACCAGTGGGTTGTGAGAATATTTTGAAAATGACTTACTTTTATCTTTCCTCCAAGTGGTGCAGGTGGGGAAACGGCTGACTGATTCGTCTCACATAAAAGTTCTTCCATTTATCTTTAAATAGGATTTTCTTTTTAGCAATGCAATAACTTCATCCGTTTCATCAGCATGTTCTCAGAGGTGAAGATAAGGTGGAGCTGGAGTCCCTGTCAAGAAGTTACTATGTTAGGAGGGAAGGCAAAGGGGTGGCGAACATAGTTCAAAAGAAACACACACTGCCTTTAAGCTACATGCATAATTGCTGCCATTTTAAGAGATTTCTCTGTCCTCAGCACAGAGGTTAAATGCTTTATATTGTGCCAATTACTGTCATTTTCATAGCAACCCTTGCAAGGTAGATTACTCATGCCCAGCTATAGATGAGGAAGAGACGAGGCACAAAGTGTTTAAGTGACTTTCTCAAAGTCGTAGATGTTATCTCAAAAAAAAAAATAAAGAGAGAGGGGTTGGATTGTTTTTACTCTCCATGGGCCTTCCTCGGTCACAAACAGAATGGAAGAACAGACCTGGGTTTCTTGTAATTTAAAAAGAAAAGGAGATACTTCCAGATAGCTGGCTGTGACAAAAAGGAGAGTCCCATCCAGTATCATTTCATACCAAAAGGGGGACATGTTTAACTAGGCACTCAGATTAACCCCGGTGGGTTTTTACATATTGTTTCCAAGTCATCAACTTTGAACTATTATCTACTGGGCTCAAGAAGGGCCGCTGGGACTCGTGCTAAGAATGTTATGCCTGTTGGATTGACATTGGGAGGGTCGAGAACAGCATAGGTGCTTTTGCAAATGCATCTAGACACAGTCTCTATAAAATTGTTCTATTTGATTTCTTCTCCATCTCATCATTAACTGTTAAACTAATGTGTTATCTCAATACCACGTTTATTAAATAAATAATTTAATAAAATGGACCACACGCTTTGAGCTGGGTCCTTCACTAGGCCAGGCTTCATCTGTCTGCCCCGGTCGCATTTTCAGGGGTCACACATTCCTAACAGCTCTGAGGGACCTCAGCGGTGTCATAGAAAAGCCAGAGGTCCCAGCAAGAGGTCCTGTTTAAAGTCAGCTGCAGGCTCAGCTGGGACCTGGTCACGAACCACAGCCTCCCGGAGCTCGGCTGGCTCCTGAGTGCTGGGTGCTGCCTCGGAACAGAACACCGAGGGCCCCCCCGGACTGTCAGTCCCCTCCCTGCTTCCCAGCTCCCCGGGGTCTGGGAGGAAAGCTGCTGACTTCTCCGAGACCCAGGGCCACAGACCCCGAGTGGAGGAAGCGGCTGGGAGCTGTCCATGGTGGCGTCGCGCCTGGGCACGCAGAGCCGCCGGCTCCCCGCCCCCGGGCGCACCGGGGATCCGTCTCCAGACCGCGGGAATGGAGAGACACGTTCCCGGGCTCACCAGCTCTGGGATGGGGCTGCAGCCAGGGGCTGGCTCGCACATCAAAAGGTTGGCTTTAAAAGCGAGTTCTCACCTGTGGGCAGCGTTGTCTGCTCGGAGCAAGGCTCAGGACCTCAAACCCAGCAGTTGGCGGTGCGCCTGGAACGGCTGTAGCGTCTGACTTTTGCGGAACCGCGGCTGTGGCAGGGAGCTAGTCTGCGGCTGAGGACCCAGGGCGCATCGCACGCCTCTGTCTTGAGCACAGGCATCCCGCGGGGCCATTCCAGAATGTCACTGACTGATCCTCGTTCCCAGAGCGCGGAGCTGGAGAACTGGCCGCGGCTCTGGCCTGCGCTGTCAGGACCCTGCCTTTCCTCCCAAGCTAACGCGACCCTTCTTGAAGCCCACGTCCTTTGCCAGCGAACCCCAAACCTTCTTCCAGAGATGCCAGGTTTAGGATCTCCGTCTAAACACCATCATCCAAGGTCCTTGAAGTCGTCTACATCCAGCCGCCTTCCCCGGGCCCCGCGCCAGCGCGTCGCTGGGTGCCTAGCACTGCCGGGGGAGGCACCAGGAGGCGGATGGGGACACCAATAGAGGGAGACGGTGCCGAGACAGGAGCAGCAGGGCGCAAACCTGTTGCTAGGCGCGCGCCCGCTAGCGAGCGGTGTGAGCTGGCTCCCTCCTGGCCCTGGCCGAAATCTCTCCTCGGCGAGACACTGCCCGGGGCGCAAACCGCCCCCTGCTCCCTCCATTCAGAAGGGAAACATTTATGGAAAGCAGGAACCACCCCCCGCGCACACACCCCAGCTGGATGCGCCGTGGGAACACCAAAGACCCCCGAGCACCAGCAGCTTGTTACAGGATCACAAGGTATAAGAGAAACCAAATTCCTCAGAAAGCAGTGACAGGGGCATGTTCCCATCAACAGACGCGTAAACAGAGGCGAACCGACAGCGCGGGGCGAGCAGACAAACAGAAACCGATGGCGGGGAGCGCTTAGCCGGTGCCGGTGGAGATGCGAGCCCCGGTCCTCTCCTCCCCTCCAAGGCGTGAGCCGTCCGCTCAGTCCCGACTCGCCTAGCCAGGCCCTCTTACCTCTGGGTCGGTGGCCGAGACAGTGTCACGCCTGGCGAGCCAGGAGCGCAGTGGCCCGGGGCGTCCGGTCGCTGACCGCCGGGCACCGAGAGCTCCCGGGGCGTGGGCAGGCGGGCTGAAGTCGGGGTTCGGCCCCTCGCCTCTCTCAGCCCCGCTGACTCCCGGCCGCTGGCGCTCTCCGGGCTCCGCTTGCGCGCTAGCTCCCCGGCCGCCGCCAGCCTGAGCGGCCGCTTTTACGGCCACTTTTATAGGCTGGCTGGCTCCTCCCCCACCCCGCGGAGCCCCTGAGGGCCGCGCCGCACCGCAGCTCCCCGCCTCGCCCCCCAGGAACCTTCCCTCTCCCTCCACCCCTCGTCGGAGCGGGGCGGGGGCCCTGTGCCCAGGCTGGACCCTGGCGGGCTCTGGAGGCGGCTCCGGGAGGCGCAGACCCGAGGCTCGTACCCGCGGCGGCCGGCTGAGGGCGCTGCAGGCCAGGACTCGGCGGCGCGGCCGCGCGGCCGGCGGACAGCAGGTCCCCGGGCCCGGCCGGGAGGGGCGGGGGTGGACGCGGGGCTGGCTTGAGACCCCGCGCGCGCCCGGTGGCTCCTGGGCAGTCGAGGAGAGGAGAAAGGCCACAGAAACGCCGCCAATCGGGGTTCCGGGCTAAGTCTCTTCTAAACTCAGCGGAAAAACATTGGCCTTAGGAAGAGAACCTGGTGTCTCTTTGGCCGAGCAGTTCATCCGAGAGGAAGATGCGTGAGTTTTCAGTCTGAAACTGGATTCAGACATGCCAGTCATGTAATCGTGGACGAGGATTTTAATCTCTCTGGGCCTCAGTTTCCACATCAGGGAAATGGACCCTGTGATGTTTCTTCACGGGGCTGCTAGGAAGATTTAAGTCAGGTAAGAGGAACCGAGGACGTCGTAGGTGCCAGTAAGTTAGAACCTTCCCATGTGGGGTTGGGGAGGGCCCTGAGCCCCCTTAACTGGGCAGACCAAAGTTCTTAAGGTGCAAGAAGGTGCCAAGGGTTTAGATAGTCCCCTGCCCGAGGAAGGCGCACGTGGCCGCAGGTCCCAGAGCACAGGGCATTTCCTCTCAGCCTGCCACTAACCTGCTCTGGGACCCACAGCCGCTACAACCCCTCTCTGTGTCTCAGGGTGTTGGGGGAGGTCAGCGGGCCGCCCCATGAGGGCCAGGCTCGGCCCCTTCCACTTTTTGACTTAGCTCTCCTTCCCTGTGAGTGTGCGTCATTCTAGATTCTGGAATCTAGAATATGAACTTCTTTCTTCTAACCAGGGCCCTGTGACAGCCTGCAGGGGAAGCCCCATTCTGTACAGCACACTGGCTCCAGGCATCTAGGTCTGGGCTCTGGGGTCAGGCTCTGGCCAGATAGAATCTGCGTCCATGGCTTCTGGGCTGAACTAGAAGGCTTTGGTCAACTGGTTAAGCCAGGGAAGCCCTGCACTTTGTGTCCAGGTCTTTGCCAGAGGCTGGACTTGATCCTTGCTGGGAAGTGGGGATCAGGATTCTCAGTTCTTCCTTGATGTCCTAGAAGATAATAAGCTGGGTCTGACAGCAAGACCCCTCCCCAGCCTTTTCTTTCTAGCAAAATAGAATGGAGCTTCCCCAAGATGCCCCCTTTCCTGTCTGTCTACTGTGATTATTTTCCTTTCTTAAGGAGCTTCCTCCGGACACCAGACCCACAAATGCTTGAGGGAGAAAATGCTGAGCATTTGGCCCAAATGGAGAAAGGTCAGTCTTGAATCAGCCTCTCTTGGAGCAACAAGTCGAATTTTCCTTTAACAGAGAATAGATCTGAGTCCTGAGGGTGTGAGTGGAGCCGGGCAGCACTCAGGGAGAGGCTGTCTCCACAGGCGTCTGAGAGATGAAGTGGTGAAGGAAGATGCTTGTCTAGGGATGGGCCCGAGAAGTGCTTAGTCATGTTTTCTCAAAGCTCAGAAATGCCAGCACATTGCTCTGGTATTTCTTTCTTTTTTTTTTTTTTTTATCACAGAAGAACGCCCAAGGGAAAAGGGCAATGCTGATGACAGGCAGACAGGCATTGTACATCTAAAATCAGATTCCCCAGCCACATCACCATTCAGCACTTCCCTTCAGCACTCAGTGATGGATGGGGCGTGCTGGGTAATTCTTGTTGATAAACATTAGCAACATCACCCTGGCAGACTTTCTACCCATACTTCCCCAAATCCAAGGTCTTGCTCTTAACAAATACAGATATGGGAGCTGATTGTGAAAAGCTGTGTTGGTTTTCTGGTTCTTAACAGAATCTCTCAGCACAGCGTCTCCAGAGTGGGGGGGGGGAATGTCCACCACTGGTGTCACCTGGCACCCAGAAAGCCTGTCTTTCCTCCATTCTTGGTGTTTGTCTCCAGGCCACCTTGCTCTGGTGATATGCAGCCCCCTCAACTAGATTCTGGCCTGCCTGCTCTCTGCTACCTTAAGCTGCCAATACCTGGCATTTGGACTCTATGGGAAGGATTCCACATCTGTTCCAGTGTCCAGCCATGGACACTGACTTCCACAGATTCTATCTGGCCAGAGCCTGACCCCCAAGCCCAGACCTAGAAGCAAGGGTCCCCACACTTCACCTGCTGACCAGCAAAGGCAAGCTCCTGCCCCTACAGCCTGTGTGAAGTCTGAAAAGCTGGCCACATCTGCAGCTCCACGCTCCAGGCCTTTAGACCTGGTTCTCCCAAGGAGAACGGCATAAAATGCTAGGAGGTGAGGGAGCAAGGGAATCAGGATGCGGCTGGGCTGGCAAGTGAGTGGGCTGTGGCCTCTAGGTTTCCAGCAGACCTGCAAAAAAAAAACCCTCAGGCATCCCCACTCTACAACCAGAAGCTCACAAATAACAGACATCTTTAAGTTCCACCAACAGGGGTCGCCTTTGGACACCCGGCTTCAAGCTGGCTTCAGAAAAGGGGCATTCTCAAGCCTGGGCCCTGAGGCCAGGTTTTCTGCACTGATTGCTCCTGGGGTCCTGCTTTGCCAGATACAGAAGGAAAGTCAAGTCCTCGGTTTCTCTGGTTAGTGAAGATCTGTGCTGGAATTTGAGACTTAGCAAGTTCTTAGACACCACTCAAGAGCTCTGAAAGTGGATTTTTACACCTTCCACTTCAAATTCATCACCAGAATATAGAACTCTCTTTCCTGTTTTTTTAATTTCTCAAATATATGTAAACTGTGTGTATAATGTTTCCACATTATTAATTTCTTTTTCCTAATTGCCAAAATCAGAATGTTCCTTATTTAAAAATGGAAGCAAAAATCAACTTTGGAAATTAGAAAATAAACAAAGAAGGAAGGAAATCACCTAATAAACAGCTTAATAAGCGTGAAGTATGGACATTACAAAATGTTTGAAAAATATAAAACAGCAAAAAAAAAGTCACTTCTATTCAAAGATCATTTCTGTTAATTTCAGGGTATAGCCATTCTTTTATATTTAAGTTACATTTATATATAAGTTGTAGCATTCTTTTATATATAAGTTACACAGATAGAAGCACAAATATTATATAAGTATTCCATTAATGGTTCAATAGTTAACTCAAAACACTTCTCCTGGCTTGGCACCCATAGGGTGCCCTGAGTAGGGCACCAGCCACATACCCCGGGGCTGGCAGGTTGGAACCCAGCCCAGGCCAGCTAAACAACAATGGCAACTACAACCAAAAAATAGCCAGACATTGTGGCGGGCACCTGTAATCCCAGCTACTTGGGAGGCTGAGGCAAGAGAATCGCTTAAGCCCAAGAGTTTGAGGTTGCTGTGAGCTGTGACGCCACGGTACTCTACCCAGGGCGACATAATGAGACTCTGTCTCAAAAAAGAAAAAACCCTTCTCCTCCCACCACACTGCACATTCTGGGAAGGCGGGGGCTGTGTCTCTCAAGTTTACTCATCTACTTATAGCAGCTCTGGTGGTGTCTAATGTAGAGTCAGTGTGTGGTGGGTATTTACTTCATGAATGAACAGATACATGAATGAATATTTTTTCTTTAGTTTTTTTTTTTTTTTTTTTTGAGACCGTCTCATTTTGTCACCTGGGCTAGAGCATTGTGGTGTCACAGCTCACAGCAACCTCAAACTCTTGGGCTCAAGCGATCCTCTTGCCTCCCAAGTAGCTGGGACTAGCGCCTGCCACAACACCTGGTTATTCTTAGAGATGGGGTATTGCTCTTGCTCAGACTGGTCTGAAACTCCTGAGCTCAGGGTAATCCACCCTCCTCGGCCTCCCAGAGTGCTAGGATTACAGGCGTGAGCCACCACACCCAGCGACATTTCTTATAAAAATAACATACACACGGCTCGGCGCCTGTGGCTCAATGGGCTAAGGCACCAGCCACGTACACCTGAGCTGGCGGGTTCAAATCCAGCCTGGGCCTGCCAAACAACAATGACGGCTGCAACCAAAACATGGCTGGGCATTGTGGCAGGCGCCTGTAGTCCCAGCTACTTGGGAGGCGGAGGCAAGAGACTCACTTGAGCCCAGGAATTGGAGGTTGCTGTGAGCTGTGATGCCACAGCACTCTATCCAGGGTGACAGCTTGAGGCTCTGTCTCAAAATAAATAAATAAATAAATAAAAAATAAATAAATAAATAAAAAGTAGACAGGCATTGTGGCAGGCCCTTAAAGTCCCAGCTACTCGGTAGGCTGAGGCAAGAGAACTGCTTGAGCCCAGGAGTTTGAGGTTGCTGTGAGCTGTGATGACAGCGCACACTACTGTGGTTCCAAATGAAATAATCTCTGACTCACAAAAAATCAAAAAACTTTCATTGAAAGAACTGAAAAATGAAAAAAAAACAAAAAACTGGACAATCAGTTGGGAGTATAAGGATAAATGCCAGAGGCTCCCTGCTGAGAAGAATCTCACAGTTTGGCTGGGCGCCTGTGGCTCAAGCAGCTAAAGTGCCAGCCACATACACCTGAGCTGGCTGGTTCGAATCCAGCCTGATCTGCCAAACAACAATGATGGCTGCCACCAAAAAATAGCTAGGTGTTGTGGCGGGCGCCTATAGTCCCAGCTACTTAGGAGGCGGAAGCAGGAGAATCGCTTGAACCCAGGAGTTGGAAGTTGCTGTGAGTTGTGATGCCACAGCATCTACCCAGGGTGACAGCTTCAGGCTCTGTCTCAAAAAAAAAAAAAAAAAAAAAAAAAACTCACAGTTTAACAGGTGCACAGACATAGGAATAAAATCATGAAACAGTGGGCATGGTAAGTCACACATGTAATCTTAGTACTCTGGGAGGCTGAGATGAGAGAATTACTTGAGGTCAGGAGTTCAAGACCAGCCTGAACAAGAGCAAGATCCTGCCTCTAAAAACTGCCCGGCATTGCAGCATGTGCCAATAGTCCCAGCTACTCAGGAGGCTGAGGCAAGAGAATTGCTTGAGCCCAAGTTTGAGGTTGCTGTGAGCTATGACGCCACAGCACTCTCCTGAGAGAGACAAAGTGAGACTCTGTGTCAAAAAAAAAAAGAAAAGAAAAAAAAAGACCTGTCTCTACTAAAAACAGAAAAATTAGCTGGGTGTGGTGGCTGAGGCCTATAGTCCCAGGTACTCAGGAGGCTGAGGCAGGACTGCTTGAACTGAGAAATTTGAGGTTGTTGTGAGATATGGTACCATAGCACTCCAGCCTAGGCAATAGAGTGAGACTCTGTCTCAAAAAAACAAAAAAAAAAAAGAAAGAAAGAAAGAAAGATTTGCAGAAAAATGGCATCAAATACTAACAGCGCTGTGTGCCAGGCACCATTTTACCTCATTGATCTGTATTAACTTATTTAAATAATGAGAAAAGGAAAGACTCTAAGGAACAAAAAGGTAGACATTGTTTCTGTAATTCAACAAACGCGTAGCACTTTAAAGATGCCAGATACCTGCATCTGCCACGGAGCAGACACTGTAGAAACCTGACGTTATTAAGACAGGGATGGTGGGGTCGAGTGTTGCCCCAGCCAGAGACGCGCCAAGATGAGAAGCGAGCCAGAAAAATACATCAGCCTATTCTCCCGCAGTGGGTCAAGTTTAACAGCAGCACAGGTGCGTTTTAAGCCTATGTTAAGCACGGAGGGTGTGTCAAATTCTGTGAGGGTAAGAGGGAGATCAGAGAAGTCTTTGGAGAAGCGAAATCATAGGTAGAGCTGTATTGTTATTTCCAATTTACGACTGAAATAACAATTGTCTTTGAAAGGTAAAGTGATTTGTTTTAGAAGCGATGCCAAAGAAGGAAGCTTAACTCAGAAGCAGTGATCCAGGAAACTTGGCCACTACAGTTTACCAGGCTCCTACAGTAAACAAGTTACTGATTTAGGCAGAGGGATCAACTATCCATAACCCTAAAAAAAAATATTTCCAGGGTACCAGACCAACCAAGACAGAGACCACGCGAAGACCCTGAAGCTACCTCCAAAAATTTTACCCTTTGCCCGTCACACTAGTCCCAGCGCGCATGCTCCCTACTACGCGGCACGCTGCTGGGCCTCGCCCGCCCCAGCCCGCTCTTGCGCACACCCAGGCTGCGCCTCTCGCACTGCGCATGCACCTACCGTGTCGTTGTCGACGTCTCCGAGGCAGATTGCGTGCGGGAAGAGGCTCCCGCTGAACTCCAGTGCCACGCGCTGCACGTAGCTAACCGACCTCATGGCACTTTCGTAGGCCGAGGGATTGGGGAGCCCCACTTAATGTTCTGGAGCCCCCTCCCCACAGCCGCCCAAGCGGAAGGCCACCTAAAGCGGAAAATTACGTCACCACCTCTGACCCTCCTTCCTTGCTTAACCTTAGGGAGGAGGCGGGTCTTCCGATGCGTAGAGGCGGGCTTACCGCACGTGACATGAGTGACAGCTCTACGGCCCACTCCTTTTCAATTGAGGGCGCTCAAGGGTAGACCAACCCTGAGGTTACCGACCTGTTCCCTTGGCAATGGAGCTCTCTAGGGCTTGACCAGATAACCTTGACCCGTACTATTGTGCAATGAAGATTCCTTGCCTTCAGACCATCCTTGAGAATCATACTAATAATCGTATTCACCAACAATTGTATGGTTTCCAACAGTGTTTTAAAAAATACATACTAATTCAGAGTCCTGAGAATGATGTGAATTGCTGCCATTATTATAATAAATTAAATAGAATAGAAAATACCAAGTGATTTTTTTTTTTTTTTTTGAGACAGTCTCACTTTGTCGCCCTCGGTAGAGTGTTATGGCGTCACAGCTTACAGCAACCTCAAACTCTTGGGCGTAAGTGATTCTCGTGCCTCAGCCTCCCAAGTAGCTGGGACTCCAGGGGCCCGCCACAACGCCCAGCTATTTTTTGGTTGTAGTTGTCATTGCTGTTTGGCAGGCCCAGGTTGGATTCGATTCCTCCAGCTCTGGGGTATGTGGCTGGCGCTCTAGCCGCTGAGCTACAGGCGCCGAGCCCCAAGTGACTTCTGAGTAGTAAGGTAAGTATTGTTTTTATGAAACCCTTGCTTCAATATATATTTATATGTGTATACTGGCTTATAATATAAAAAAATTTTAATGATGTGTGTGCTTTGTGCTCAATAGTTTGAAAGATCACCTTCTGCAAAGAACATTTCACATATTATTTAATGTAATTAGCATGACTACCAGGTGTAGTTGTATTCTGGTTCAACAAGATTAAGTAAAATGGCAGAAGGGTTGGATAGGGTATGCTGCTCAAATCAGAATTCTTTGATCCCAAACCCCAGGGCCTTTCTATAATTTACTTCCTAGGAAAGCCCTCAGGCTGGAGGTGAGGGTTGCCAGGATCTGAATCAGCTCTGCCTTGTGGCACCCCAATACAAAGCTCTTGCCTACCTCAGGGGCCTTACTGTGTAGCCTAGATGGGATCATTACTCTCCTGGCTAGCTTCTTTGGGATACTTTTCTTTGGGGTGCCTCGTCAATCCAGTCCTGCCTTTCTTTGCGGTGCCTTGTCCATCCAGTCAATACGCGTATTATTTATGAAATCCTGTAGTTGCTTAATAATGCACCTAAAAAGCTTTTTGGGTTTAAGTCTACAAGCCCAGGATTATTTACATGTGACCTTTCAAGCAAAAAAAAAAAAAAAAAGGGAGTGCAAGACTTTTTGGATTGGAGGAGGAGGAAAAGCAGATTTTGTTGTACAGGACCCAATGGATCTCATAGCCAGAGAAGTCAGAGGTTAGACGGAACAGCAAGTCAGAACAGTGAAGTGGAGGCAGTCTAAATGAATACTAGGGTCTGAGGCTGGTTTGTTTACAAGTTCCTATTTTTTTCTTTCTTGCAGTTTTTGGCCAGGGCTGGGTTTAAACCCGCCACTTCCGGCATATGGAGCTGGCGCCCTATCCCTTTGATCCACAGACACCTCCTCCTATTTCTTTTTTCTTTTCTTTCTTTCTTTCTTTCTTTTTTTTTTTTTTTTTTTGAGACAGAGTCTCAAGCTATTGCCCTGAATAGAGTTCTGTAGTGTCATAGCTCACAGCAACCTCAAACTCTTGGGCTCAAGCTATCCTCCTGCCTCAATTTTTCTATTTTTAGTAGAGATGGGGTCTCATTTTTGCTGAGGCTGGTTTCAAACTCATGAGCTCAATCTATACACCTGCTTGGCCTCCCAGAGTGCTAGGGATTACAGGTGTGAGCCACCTTGCCGGGCCAAACTCCTATTTCTGATGGTGTGCTATGGGCATGGCCAGGTCCATTCAAAGGCACTGGGTCACACTTTGAATACTATATCTCATTTATCGAATGACTGCATGTTACCTCACCTTGTGTTCTGACATTCTGTTGGCTCAAATCCTAAGCTTCATGTTAGGGTTTAATGCATAGAAAAACAAAAACCAACTTAAAAATGTTTACCTCTAAATGTAAAGTTGTTTTGAATTATATTTTGATATTTCTCTGCTTTTTCTTTTTCCAGCCCCCTGAATGAAATTGTGAAAGAAACACAACTCGTGGCTCGGCGCCTGTGGCTCAACAGGCTAAGGTGCCAGCCACGTACACCTGAGCTGGCGGTTCAAATCCAGCCCGGGCCTGCCAAATAACAACGACAGCTGCAACCAAAAAATGGCCGGGCGTTGTGGCGGACGCCTGTAGTCCCAGCTACTTGGGAGGCGGAGGCAGGAGAATCGCTTGAGCCCAGGAATTGGAGGTTGCTGTGAGCTGTGATGGCACAGTACTCTATCCAGGGTGACAGCTTGAGGCTCTGTCTCAAAAAACAAAAAAAAAAGAAAGAAAGAAACACAACTCCGGGCAAAATAGGTGAGGATCACTCGGCTTTTGTCACCAAGTGCCCTGGCCTTACTCAGTTCTCTAAAATCATACCCACACCCAGCGTTCCACAATGTTTTATCTTCCTCATTATTTAGGCTTCTTGTTCTGGGTCTTTCTGTGTCAGAGGTGTTTGTTGTTATTTGTAGAGTGTGCTGTAGAGGTCATGTCATTATGATCACAACTTATATACCATTCCTTTTTGGTTTTTTTGTTTTTTGTTTTTTTACTTTTGAGACAGAGTCTCACTTTATCACCCTTGGTAAAGTACTGTGGCATCACAACTCACAGCACCTGGGCTTAGGCAATTCTCTTGCCTCAGCCTCCTGCGTAGCTGGGACTACAGGCGCCTGCCACAACGCCCGGCTATTTTTCTGTTGCACTTTGGCCGAGGCCGGGTCAAACCTACCACCCTCCGTATATGGGGCCGGCGCCCTACCCGCTGAGCAACAGGCACCACCCTCCTTCTGGTTCTTGTCAAGGCAGTCTAAATAAAGTTAGAAAGGGAGGGAGATCAATCTCTAAGCAGCAGCACACAAACCACATCTTTCTGTGCCTGTGCCTTTTTCCACTTTCCATCAATCACTTTAAGTACAATGAGTGTTATATTCACAGTAAGTGAAATGTATAACTAGAAATTACAGTCGTGTGGACAAATTCCTGGGTCCACAAAGCACACCCTTACTCTTGGCTCTGTTCCAGTGGGATGGTTGGTGCGTTTCTACTGGCACAGTCTAAATTCCATCTTTTCTAAGTGGAGCACTCGTTTTCTTTCTTTTTTTTTTTTTCCTGAGGCAGAGTCTCACTTTATCTCCCTCTGTTAGAGTACTGTGGCATCACAGCTCACAGCAACCTCCAGCTCTTGGGTTTAGGTGCTTCTGTTGCCTCAGCCTCCCGAGTAGCGGGGACTACAGGCACCCCCAACAATGCCCAGCTATTTTTTTTTGTAGAGACAGAGTCTCACTTTATTGCCCTCAGTAGAGTGCCATGGCGTCACACAGCTCACAGTGATGTCCAACTCCTGGGCTTAAGCGATTCTCTTGCCTCAGCCTCCCGAGTAGCTGGGATTACAGGCGCCCACCACACGCCCAGCTATTTTTCTGTTTTGCAGTTTGGCCGAGGCTGGGTTTGAACCCGCCACCCTCAGTATATAGGGCCGGCGCCCTACTCAATGAGCCACAGGTGGTACTGCACCCGGCTGTTGTTTTTGTTATAGTTTGGCAGGGGCCAGGTTCAAACCCACAACCCTCCATATATGGGGCCAGCACCCTACCCACTGAATCACAGGCGCTGCCCCGGAGCACTCTTTTTCTTTTGACTTTTTTGTTGAGACAGAGTGTCATTTTGTCACCCTCAGTAGAGTGCCATCGCTCACAGCAACCTCAAACTCTTACTCTCTTGCCTCAGCCTGCCTAGCAGCTGGGACTATATGTGCCTGCCACATTGCCTGGCTGTATTTTTTTATTGTTTGTTTAGCAGGCCTGGGCCAGCTTCAAACCCACCAGCCCCGGAGCATGTGGCTGGCACTCTAACCACTGAGCTATGGGTGCCCAAGTTAAGTAGAGCACTCTTTCAGGTGTTTGTTGGCCTACTCCCCAGCACTATCTAACCAGGCTGTCTTCCTAGTTAGATGTCATGGATGAAGTTGTGTGGGAGGCATTCTTTACTAACCAAACAATAGCTTCAATAGAAGCTTCCAAGGCATGGCAAAGGGGAGTGTGGTGCTTAAAGCAAGAAGCATTTCTAGGGAGATTCTTTCCACTTCACCCTCCAACATTAGACAGAATGCCTCTATCCAAGTTGTATCTACCCATGGTACCCAGGTAAGAAACAAGGCCTTCAAAGCACCTTCAGCACTTGAAACCTGGAGCATCACCACGCTGGGGGCAGGACCAGGTCTCCTAATAGGTTCAGTTTTACTTTTATCACCATTTCTCTTCCCCCTCTCATTTCCAGCACTCCTTAGTGTATTAGTTTCTGAACAGTCATGAAGTACAGAAAACCTGTTTCTCAAACTTACTTGAACATAACAGTGTGGGCAGCTCTGCTTGGAATGATATGCTGTTATTCAGGGCTCCACTTTGAGTCTCAGCCCTGTCCACAATTTGGCCCTATTAGAACAGACCACCAGCTCTGGAAAGCTTTGATCCTAGAACCCGTCACGGTTGTCTGTTCTAGACTCTACTGAAGGATGAGAGGTTATGTCACTCAAGCTGAAATGTAAGGAAATGGATGAGGAAGATGTTTTGGAAATAGATAGTAATGGTAGTTGTACAACATTGTGAGTGGACTAAATGACATTGAATTTTTCACTTTTTTTTTTTACATAGAGTGTCATTTTGTTGCCCTCGGTAGAGTGATACGGCGTCACAGCTCACAGCAACCTCTAACTCTTGGGCTTAAGTGATTCTCTTGACTCAGCCTCCCGAGTAGCTGGAACTAAGGCACCCACCACAATGCCCGGCTATTTTTTTTTTTTTTTTTTTTTTGAGACAGAGCCTCAAGCTGTCACCCTGAGTAGAGTGCCATAGCATCACAGATCACAGCAACCTCCAACTCCTGGGCTTAAGCGATCCTCTTGCCTCAGCCTCCCAAGTAGCTGGGACTATAGGCACCCACCACAACGCCTGGCTACTTTTTGGTTGTAGTTGTCATTGTTATTTTGTTGTTGTTGTTGTTGTTGTTGTTGTTTTTGAGACAGAGCCTCAAGCTGTCCCTGAATAGAGTGCTGTGGCATCACAGCTTACAGCAACCTCCAATTCCTGGGCTCAAGCGAGTCTCTTGCCTCCGCCTCCCAAGTAGCTGGGACGACAGGTGCCCACCACAACACCTGGCCATTTTTTGGTTGCAGCCGTCATTGTTGTTTGGCGGGCCGGGGCTGGATTCGAACCTGTCAGCTCAGGTGTATGTGGCTGGCGCCTTAGCCCATTGAGCCACAGGCGCTGAGCCGTCATTGTTATTTTGGCAGGCCTGTGCTGGATTCGAAACCACCAGCTCTGGTGTATGTGGCTGGCACCTTAGCCACTTGAGCCACAAGCGTCGAGCCCCAGCTATTTTTTTGATGCAGTTGTTATTGTTGATTAGCAGGCCTGGCCCGGTTGAACCTGCCTGCCTCAGTGTACCACACCTTACCCACTGAGTTACGGGTGCCACCCTGAAATCTTCACTTAGAACTGGTTAGTCTTTTTTTTTTTTTTTTGTGACAGAGCCTCAAGCTGTCACCCTGGATAGAGTGCTGTAGCATCACAGCTCACAGCAACCTCCAATTCCTGGGCTTCTCCTACCTCCGCCTCCCAAGTAGCTGAGACTACAGGCGCCCACCACAATGTCCGGCCATTTTTTGGTTGCAGCCGTCATTGTTGTTTAACGGGCCGGGGCTGGATTCGAACCCTCCAGCTCAGGTGTACGTGGCTGGGGCCCTAGCCCGTTGAGCCACAGGCGCCGAGCCTGAACTGGTTAAACTTTTAAAATATTTTCTACAGATGGGGTCTCTCTGTGTTGACCAAGCTGGTCTTTTTTTTTTTTTTTTTTTTAGACAGGGACTAAAGCTGTAACCCTGGATATAGTGCTTTATCATCATAGCTAACAGCAACCACCAAATCCTGGGCTCAAGCGAGTCTCCTGCCTCTGCCTCCCAAGTAGCTGGGACTACAGGCGCCCGCCACAACACCCGGCCATTTTTTTTTGGTTGCAGCTGTCATTGTTGTTTGGCGGGCCCAGGCTGGATTCAAACCTACCAGCTCAGGTGTACGTGGCTGGCGCCTTAGCTGTTGAGCCATAGGCACCGAGCCGTCCAGGCTGGTCTTAAACTCCTGAAATGATCCTTCCTCTTGCTTCGGCTACCCAAAGCACTGGGATTACAGGCGTGAGCCACCATACTTGGCCAGATTAATTTTCTGTTTTACCTAAAAATGTGAATTTTAAGCTGGGCACCTATAATAATGCCAGCAACTCGGGAGGCTGAGGTAGATCACTTGAAGCCAGGGGTTCTAGACTACAGTAAGCAATGATTGGGCCACTGGACTTCCTCCTCAGATTGGCAAGCAACTAGGGACAGAGTGAGACCCTCACCTCTAAAGTAATATTTAAAAAATGGGAATTTCACCTAAAAAAAACCCCAAAGGAACCATCTATGTCTGATACACTTTTTTTGTTTTTTTGTTTTTTGCTTTTAATTTCAGCTGGCTTTTACTTTTCTTAGTTTCCTTGTTTTTTGTTGCTTGTTTGTTTTTTTTCTTTTCCCCATTGTCCTTCCTTGTAGCGATTCTCGTGCCGGTTGCCTCCCAAATAGCTGGGATTACAGGCTCCAGCCACAACGCTTGGCGGTCTTCTTTCCTGGTGGTAGAGACGGGGTCTTTTACTCTGGCTCACTCATGCTTATGCTGGTCTCGAACTCTGTGAGCACTGGGAAGTCCACCCGCCTCGGCCTCCCACAGCACTGGGACTACAGGCATGAGCCACCATGCCCA
>CAUYRH010092312.1:0-40512 GCA_963574655.1 Perodicticus potto | reverse complement strand
CCATGGCACTCTAGCCTGAGTAACAGAGTTTTTCACTTGAAAAAGTAATAGGAACCTCTTTTTTCTATAAACCAAACAAAGCTGAACAAAGGAATCTCTTTATGATTATGCTCAAATAAAGTACGTCATATTGTATCATTATATAAATTGTCAAATATTATTCACAAAATATCTTACTAAATTTATTTGGTTTTTTCCCCCCACTAAGAATTAGGACATAGTTGCAAATAAAATATGGAACAAACTTTCTTTTCACAATTATCAGTTTAGTTTCTAAAATACCCAATCCCAATCAAACTTTCTATAAATTATTAACTATAAAATTTTTATCTTTGTCTTAAGTGGATTCATCTTCAATGGCCTTTTCCAGTGCCAATTACTGTCCAGCCCCCTGATCTTTCTAGTTGCAATTAATGAGCAACACTCTAGCCAGATCTAAGCAGACTAAAAACATTTGTACTCCTAAAGGCTTTCTTACCATTTTTTCTCAACTTTGCCCCAAAAGCCTTTTATAGCACTTACTGCATACCCTTTGGCCTTTGGACTTTGTCTATGAGTGTTCACAGGTTTGGAACAGACAAACATGGAACTATCAAAAAATTCTTACAATAAGGGCCCCTAGTCTAAAGATCTTAACTTCTTCCTAGAAAGCCAAAAAGCACTCTACTCTTATTCACTTGAAAAACTTGAACTTTTAACTCATTAATACTGTCCCACCACCACTCCACTGTTCCCTGCCACCCCTTCACACCTCAGCATCAAACAAATCCCTTCCTCCAAGATAGTCTGTCTTCCCTAACTGAAAAGGTAAGTGAGACAGAAAAGTGGGTTTCAGGAGGATAGTCTGCATTTCTGAGGATCCCCTGACAAGAGCCACCACCTAAGCAAAGGCATTTTCCAAATGTCTAGTCATTCAAGAAGCATTTGCTACATGACTTATTACATTATGACATTACCTTAACAACAATAATGTAAATCACCTAGTGAGTTCAGAAAACTTGTATGAACCACTTAAAGAAACCAACCAAGACCAGAACATAAAAAATCTTTGATTTCATGCTGCTTCCACGAGAACAGGGGTTCTCGATCCTATCAGAGGAGCACCACCTCTTGACAGCAAATGTAAAAATTTACAGATAGTATATTCACAGAGAAAAACAATATAAATCCCAACTGTAAGGTCAGGGCAAAACAAAAGGAAGTAATTTATATTGTCTTTCATATGTGTAATTTGTATATATTTGTATATGTTTTAACATGTAAATACTCAGACAAGACTACCCTAAATGATTTAATGATTAATTAATCACATGAATTAATTCACATTTAATGAATAAGGTTGGATTTTTAAAAAGTAAATAAACATTCACCTGAACATTTCTGACATATTTTATAAGATATTTGGAAATAAGGGCTTATACATACCATACTCCCTACAAACATGTATTAATGCAGGTATAGTGCACAATAACGCAAATATCACAAGCAGCACCACTGCTGATGTGTACCAGCACCATTTGCCAAAATGGTAGACAATTCTTGGTAATGTCACCAATGAATAAAAGTGCAACTATTGAAGTACTCAGCAGTTGCATTTCTGAAAATTTCAGGATAGAGTCATGTGTTGGAAAACGCCATTACAGTCACCAATGAACTCCATGTATTATGTTGGTCCATTCAATTATAACACCATATTTTTACTGTACCTTTTCTATGTTTAGATTACAAATATTTATCATTGTATTACAACTGCCTACAATACACAGTATAGCAACATGCTGTACAGGTTTGTAGCCAGGGAGCAACAGGCCATACCATACAGCCTCGGCCTGTAATGGGTTATGCCATCTCCGTTTGTGTAAATACACTCTGCGATGTTCGTGCAACAATGAAATCACCTACCAACACATACCTCAGAACATATCCCCTCCTTAAGCAATGTATCATTGTATATTAAAACTAGACACACACACAAAAATATTGTCTTTACATGTTAAATGGCATTGGTTTTTTTGGATCAGGTAATTATAAATAGGTTTATCTCCAAGTTAGGCTAGAGGGTTTTCACTTCCAATAGGAACATTCTAAGATTTTGCAAACTGCACAGACTAAGCCTCCACTTGGTTGATCTGTAAACTACAAAATGTCAAGCGCCCTTTGCCCTTGCCCTCCAACACTAATAGTCAATTCCTCCATTCTTTGGCACCAAGTTAGTTCCCAACAATTTCCCAAATACTCCATTAGGGGGCAGTACCATTCCTACTGAGACCCATTGAATAAAGTCATCTTAAAATTACTATCTGAGGATCAGACCAGGGCTAGACACTAGGGACAAAGTGATATTAAAAAATAATAATAATGAAGCTGAGAGCATAGTAGGTGAATCAATGAAAAATACTACAAATGCTATGAAAGAAAGCTATAAACTGGAGCAGAGAGAGAAAGAAGGTGGGAGGGGTAGGAGAAAGAAAGAGCAGAGAGAGGGAAGGAGGAAGAGGGTGGGGTCTTGGTGTGTGCTACAACTCTTAGGGGCAAGACACGATTGTGACTTTATCTAACAAATGCAATCAGTGTAACCTGGCTTCTTATACCTTCAATGAATCCCTAACAATAAAGTAAAATAAAAACAAAAGAAAGAAATCTACAAACTGCTCATTTAGATGGTAGGGTAGCATCAGACTTAAGAGTCTGTGAACCAGTAAAATTATTTTCTTTTATTAACTTAGAGACATCAATAGGATTGCCAACTTTTTGATTCTGCCAAGAACGTGTATTTAAAAATAATAATATCTACAATTTACAATTGCCATGGTAAAACGAAGGCAGGAAAGAAATTATGAATTTTTAAAAATATATAAATAAAACAGAGTACTTTTAGTTTAGTAGAAAAGCTCACTATATTATTGTTATTTTACTCTCTTTGCTGCAGGCTGGTATGTTACCATCACAGCAGATCCAAATGTGGTCTGTGAACCAGCAGCATCAGTATTACTTGAAAGTTTTTGAAAAATGCAAAATCTCCGGCCCTGCCTCAGACCTACTGCATCAGATCTCATTTAACAAGATCCCAAGGTGGTTCATATCACCCACCTTAAAGTTTGAAAACCACTGATATCGAATAGATCATACAGACCAGACCCTCTGATGGCTGATACCTGGCCACAACCATTTACAATGAAGACTCAGTAATGACCTTTAATACTTGATAACCGATTTCCCAAAGAAGGTAACTGAAGGGTTCTAGAAAAATCAGGGCGCAAGGTGAAATAGAAAGTAGACAAGGTAGTATCCTAAAAAATCACTTTTCATGAGTTCAACCACAGGACCTTAAAAAGTAATTAAGCAGAAAAACAAAAACAATGAAGTGCCAATCACAAATAACATTTGTATACATCAGTAGCATAAAATGGAATCGCACAGCTTCTCTGTGAAAGAGGCTATGGTAAATGCTGAGTCTTGTTCTGCCTGCTACTCCTGCCTTATACCACATCAAAGCAAGCTTTATCACCACCAGTCAAGAAGCCTGGCTGGTTACTGTTTAGGTGACTTTTTATTTTTTTTTTTTAGAGACAGAGTCTCACTTTATCACCCTCGGTAGAGTGCTGTGGTGTCGTCACACAACTCACAGCAACCTCCAATCCCTGGGCTTAGGCAATTCTCTTGCCTCAGCCTCTAGAGCAGGGGTCCTCTAACTATGGCCTGTGGGCCACATGCAGCTGGCTGAGGACATTTATCTGGTCTGCCAGGTGTTTTTGCCTCCGGTGCCTGTCCTGCTTAGCAGCCAACTCATCTGGGGCACAGTGCGCATGTGTGGAATGTGCACCGCACTCTCGGACTCCCCTCCTTCTCTCTGTCTCTCCCCACCCCTCCTTCTCTCTGTCTCTTCCCGCCAAGTGTTTTTGCCATCCTGCTTAACAGCCAACTTGTCCTGGGCTGCAGCGTGCATGTGTGGAATGTGCGCTGCACTCTCCGACTCCCCTCCTTCTCTCTGTCTCTCGACTCCTCCTCTCAGTCTCAGGTGAGACTGAGACTCTTGATCAGAGGAGTCACAAGCTTGCCTGTGCAGAGCCTGCTGTTGCCTGAGGACCGAGGTAAGAACAAGTTAGAATTTTTTTTTTTTTTTTTGCAGTCTTTGCCCGGGGCAGGGTTTGAACCCTCCACCTCCAGTATATGGGGCTGGGGCCCTACTTCTTTGAGCCACAGGTACCACCCGTTTTTTTTGTTTGGTTGTTTGTTTGGGTTTTTTTTGAAGTTAGGAGGTTTATTTTTGTTTTTTGTTTTTTTTTTTTTGCAGTTAGTAGGGCCTTTTTTTGCAGTTAAGGGGGCCCTTTTTTTCCTGAAGTTAGGAGGTCTTTTTTTTTTTTGCAGACGGGGGCACCTTTTTTTTTATTTTAAATATTGTATTTGTATTTGTTCCCCTTTTTTGTTGTTGTTTGGGTTTTTTTTTTTTTTTTTTGCAGTTTTTGGCCGGGGCTGAGTTTAAACCCACCACCTCTGGTATATGGGGCCAGCACCCTACTCCTTTGAATCACAGGCACCACCCCATTTTATTTTTTTACTTCAAAATAAGATATGTGCAGTGTGCATAGG
Organism: Perodicticus potto; assembly: GCA_963574655.1. Lineage (NCBI taxonomy): Eukaryota > Metazoa > Chordata > Mammalia > Primates > Lorisidae > Perodicticus > Perodicticus potto. Next base: position 35,922 of record CAUYRH010092312.1, on the reverse strand, counting down.
AATTTGTTCATAGTTTTGTTTTTTTTTTTAACTATAATCCAGCCCTCAAACGGTCTGAGGGACAGTGAACTGGCCTCCTGTTTAAAAAGTTTGAGGATCCCTGCTCCAGAGTAATTGGGACTACAAGCACCTGCTACAACACCCGGCTATTTTTGTGTTGCAGTTTGGCAGGGGCTGGGTTTGAACCCGCCACCCTTGGTATATGGGGCCAGTGCCCTACACACTGAGCCACAGGTGCCACCCTGTTTAGGTGACTTTACACATACTGCAGCTGCATTCACATTTTGGGGGTCTTTTATCCCATAATTAGTTTTTCTAACTAAGGACATCTCTGTAGATACATGTAAATTATGAGCAAAAATAAGAGTCCCAGATTTGTGCCTTTTTTCTAGGCCATACTGATAGGAAAATAATTTCCAGTACAATGCAATGTCTTTTCTAGACAGAAGGAAAGTTGCAGTAAAGATCTGCGCTGATCAAAAAGGTAGCAACTAGCCACATGTAGCCACTGAGCACCTGAACTGTGGCTAGTCCAAATGAAGATGTACCATAATTATAAACTATACCACCCGATTTTAAAAGCAGTAACAAAAAAGGGTAAAATAATCTCAGTAATTATTTATAATAGAACTAATATTTTTGAGGTTTTGGGTTAAAAAAGCATACTAAGAGTAAGCTTTTACTTTTTCAATTATGATTTGTAGAAGAATTTTAATCATATGTAGCTTGCATTATATATCTATTTGACAGAGCTGACCTAGAAACTCATTAGAATTATACACACATCAACCTTAAGTTTAAAAACATTATATATGTATAGACAGCTAAATCCTAAATCATAGAGAGTAACTATAGAAAACAAGTCTTTTGGAGGAGGTCAAATAAAAAGAGTACAGGCCTACTGACCTTTTTATTTAACAACTGTTGAGTAAGACAGCCCTTTTTGAAATGTTGACATGGGGGTCCCTAAATTTATACCCAAAGAAGAGAGAAATATCAAGTATTTAATAAAAATAGAGCAAGGGGAGGAGCTGATAAAAACTGAAGTGCAATCACAGTGATGACCAGTTAGTTCTCTCAGAGTCTAGGAATGTAGGAGTGGAAAAGATAAACAAATTCCACTGACAATAGCCAATAATTTCCTGGCCTAAGCCATTCACATAACTAAACCTTCCCGCCTCTAAGTACAAACAGCAAAAGCAAAAACCACAGTCTGAATACCTACCTCAGACGAAGGCAGAAGGTGCTATAAGTGGCTGGCTAACTGTGTTGATTTGTACAAGCGTAACTATAAATTAAAATTAACACACAGTTCTTCTTCTATAGTATAGTACAAAGAAAAACAGAAAAGTTCCCACGGGACTAAAAAGTAGATTCTGAAATTAGCTTTTCAGATAGCAAGACCTCCACACGTAACATTAAAAGAGCAACCCCAACAATGGAATATGGTGCCAGGTCAGATTCAGTTTGGGAATAAGACAAGTATGAAGCACACAAAGTAGCTAAAGCCATCCCCAATCTGGGCAGATTCCTCTCATTCCTGGCCCGGGAACAATCCCATCACTTAGGAAATCTGGACCTCTGCCAACACACTGCTTTTGCAGCCTGCTGGGGGATGGGTGAGGAGGGTGAAAATGTCTGGGCAGCTGGCTTTTATCACAAAGCCTTCTCTCTTAGAAAGACTCATAATGAATTTCCTAGACATGATACAACACAATATTTTAAATGATTAATAGTGCAAAAAAAAATCACAATTTAAAAATAAATATCCAAGGTGTTAAAGGCCTCAATAATTTACATGAATGAAATCTGAATCAAATATTAAAGTATTGTATTTTAGCGTTTTTTGAATTCCTTTCATTAGGTTTAATTAAATTTCAACACATCTATATAGGAAATAAAGAAACTAGCCTATTCAAAGGTTATTATACATGTCAGGTACTACCCTAAGTTTCCACTTAAAAATAATAGCTAACTTTTAATAAGGAATTGACTATAAGCCGTTCACTATGCTAAGTTTTTCATCTGTTAAAACCGATGTGATCCTAACAACCCTGTGAGCTAAGTATCATTATCCCCCTGTTAAAGATGAGGAAGCCGAGGCATGCGGATGTTCACTCTTGGCCAAGAAGTGCCGCAGCCTGGACCTGACTGCAGGTTCATGACACCAGGCAACTCACTCCAGCATCCTGACTTCCCACCTCCCACCCTTCACGCTCAGCTGAGGAGACTGAACTTCATGGGGATTTAGCCACTATCTGTTCATGGTAACAGCTACTAAGCAGTGGGGCACAGACTGGAATCCTTACCTAATGCCAAGTCCTTCTCATAAGCAGCTTCCTGCTATCGCCAAACCCCACTGCCCCATGTGTGAAGCTGTTGGACACATCTTCTCTTCTGTTCTGGAGGGGATGGTTACCAGCCAGCCACTTCTCCATTCTTTCCCCTCAGACAAACTGCTCAGACTCCCAACACAGTTTGACCTGTGGGCTCTTGGGAGTATCCTTATAATAAGAAACAGGATTCATGCTTTTCACAGCTATGTAAAATTAAGTACTCAGGCTATAAATCTGGAACACAGAAACACGAAACATGGAAAATAAAATGCATTTGTCTAAATAGATTAGTAAGTGATTCTTACTAGTTGTCACAAATGTTATAATATTGAGGAAATAATTATCATTCTGAAATCCCTAGGGTTTCGAGGGTTTCGAGGTCACACACCTCCCCTATCTGATAAAGATTAAACCCTGACTTTTCCAGGTGCCCTAGAATAATTAGGTGGGAGGAGAAGGTGGGAAGCTGGAATTCCAAACAAAGCTCTGCTCTGAGGACAGAAGGGTGCAGCCTGGAGCAGGGCACTCACCTTCTCTGAGAAGGACTTCCTCCTCTACAAAACAGAGATGGAAATACGAGTCCATCTTGCTTGCACAGGGCTACACAGGGCTGTTGCAAGAATTCACCAAAATAACACGTAAAAATGCTTTGCAAACTCCGACGCCCTGATAATGCTGTGAATATGCAGTGAGTGTTGCCTGATATTAGCCAGCATGACAAAGGGTTTCAGGGGAAGACAGCAGCAGTCTGTCCCTATAAGTGTCTGTCCCACACACCCAATAACTCAGCCTTCCAGAGGAACTCGGCAGTGGATTCTAGGGTTCAGGAGCGGTGTTTTTAAACAACAGGGAGATATACGAAGCACTGGTTTCAATAAAGAGTTTGAAAACTCCAGAAAGGCATTATGGCAACTGCAACTACCATCCTCACCAAGCCTGGAGGGACAGCTGAGGACACTGCAGGGAGCACTAATTGCTGGACTTTCTGATCAAGGGTGAGATGGTGCACACTGTACCTTCAAGTCATTGAGAAGTGAGTTGACATTCACAATGCTTAAGCATTCTACTTTTTTTAACGGACCAAAAAACATGTAAGAAAACAAACCTCATACTTTTTAAAATCTAATATTCAGAACACTTCAGATTTTCCTTTTCAGATGTGCTTTTTTCCTTCCCTGTTTCACACCATGCTAGCATCCAGGCTGCCCAACACTACCAAAGAGAAGCATATATGGAGAAGAGCCCTTTAAAGAGAGCAAAATAACTAAAAAATTCCAAATTCAACTAAAGACTAACAGCTGCCCAGTGCTTAAAATAAAAGATGTCTAATTATCCGTATTCATGTGGTCAGGCTATACTCTCAGAAGGGCACAGATTCACTGTTTCAGCCCCCAGCAGAAATCCTTTTAAGCCATTTGACATCTTACACTGTGCAGTTTTAGACCTACACATATGTCTCCACTAGAGGAAAAACACAGGACCACAAACTCTAGAAAGAAAAAAAAAGGATAGAATTTTTTTTTAAAAGACAATAAAATTTTTAAAATAAATAAATAAGACAGAGAATTAAAAATATATATAAGAAAGTCAGTGAGCTGACAAATGGCATGCTATTACATTAATGAGGCAAACTATGAATATTCATTACACAATAGTCATAAATAGAAGGAAAGAAAACCAGAGTGTGCAAATGGGGCAAAAACTCAGAAAGCTTTAAAAAAAGAAGAGAGAAGAAAAGAAAAGAAAAGCAATCTCAGACAAACTAGTTAAATAAAGAGTCTCCGGGTGGAAACTTTGATCTATGATAAGAGGACAATAAAGAAGGAATTTCCTTACACAAGGTAAATAAATAAACAGCATAAACTATCCAGACAGGAAGAGCTTTCAGTGAAAACACAGTCAGGGCTCTCTCAGCTTAGGATGTTTGGAATACAGATGATACAACTCTCCAAATCAATTGCCCCACCCTCCTAACCCCACTCCCCTTTTAGAGGAGGGCCAACCCTAGATAGAAGCCCATTGCACTAATGTGCAATCTCAAATGCTTAATTTGTACATACCTTGGGAACAAAGAAGAAAAACTGAAGATACAAATCCAATGAACCCCAAAACATGTGCTAAAGGATCACAACTTTTTTACCCAATTACAAGCTGGAGGCCTCGGGGAAAATGCCACCATGGTGGACTGACACTTTCTCTAGAACAGCAGTTCTAAACCTGTGGGTCGTGCCCCACAAGAACTGTATTAAAGGGCCGCAGCATTAGGAAGGTTGAGAACCACTGCTCTAGAAGTTTTGAGACAAGTACAAAAAACTTACCATCTCAAGATGATGATGCACACATTCATTGAGCAAAAACGCTATCACACAAGTGGACAGTGGTTTTATGTTTGAAAAAAAAAATGTGCACAGAATATTCTAAATTGTAGTTTCCAAACAGCAGGGACAAAAAGATATAGGCACTAAATTATTGACAGTGCACGATATGTGGCTCATACTTTTTAATGAGATGAGAAATGCCACAGGATTAATAGTAAGTAACTACTCTAACTGGAAAAATCAATTTGTTTGCAGCACTTTCATTTTGCACTTTGCTTCTCAATTAGTCCCACAGCCAAGGGCTACCACCCTAACATGCTCTTAGCATTAATTTGCAACTTCAAAGTTACACAGTTGAAGAGTAAATATAACCCAAACATCATTCAAATGTAAAGAACTTTCCTAGGCCAACCACCCAGCAGGTCTCTACAGCCACTACTTTAGCTTTTATGAGGGCCCTGCATGGGTCATTACTAAGTCTGAAACTCTGTGCTAGTTGCTTAACTTCTCTAAAACTCAGTTTCCCAAGAAACACTAATACCAACATTATTGGGAAAACTAAACAATGCGTTAAAAAAGAAACATTAAAGATAAATCTCTCTCATCTAACAGGCACAACATAAGGGTTACCACTTCTGGGTGAAGGACGCAACTACAACTTGAACTTTACCTAACAAATGCAAACAAGGTAACCTAATCCTCTTTACCCTCATATCAATCTGAAATTTTAAAAAAAAAGGTAAGTTTCATTCCCCATGAATAAGCAACTGGCAGATTCCTATGACATTCTAAAAGAAAGAAAAAAGAAAATAAAATGATTGAATTATGGAAACAAATTCACCAAAAGGCCCCCAAAGTTTATTCTGTTAATTCTTTCTAGCAACACTTAACTCAGCACCAACTAGATGGAAAAGATGATGCTGAACAAATGAGATCCAGGAAAGTAGGAATGCGGCCTTCGCCCCGGGAACCTCACACTCTTGCTGGGGAAATAAGAGGTGATTTTAAGGATGTGAATATCTGCTGAGACAGCAGGTTCAAAAACTTCAATCAGTACCTACAAGGAGAAAATGCCCCAGTCACTCCACAAATAAACACAGAACACATGGAATAGGCAGGAAGGGCTTCCCTTGCCAGACAGTGAATATGTTTCCGTAGAAATGTAGGTAGACAAGAAAGAGAGCCTGACAGGGAGGCATCAGGCCAGAAATGAAAAAGCATAGAAGATTCCTCCTCCCACCTTAGATCCTCCTAGAAATTTCTGTGGCCAGATGCACACTGCAGACGTCGTATGTGTCAACGCTGTTGCCGTCCGGAACCTTGGTTAAGAGTGCTCACAAGCTCCTGGCTGTTTTTATAAGATGTGAAATCCCATCCACCAAAACCCACTTGACACCCAAAGCCCACCAGTGGACATTACCTCCTGTCAGATCCACTCAGGACGTGGTCACGGCAAGGCCACTGTGATGGGCAGGTGGGACGTGGTATCTGAAGGAAGCCGAAATCTGGCCTTCACAGCCTCAGTTTCCTCATCTTTAAACTGACAAGTTTCCAAAAATTAGCTCACTGGTCCCATCCAAAAGCCAGGAAGGCACCAGCTTGTATGACAGATGTGAGAACTCACAGGGACAAGGATGACCCTAATGTCCCCTGCACACCACACCGAGCGTGGCAAAAGTGTAAGTGCCCAGTTGAGCTTTGTGAAGCGCTGGTGCCTGCTCTATGCCAAGAACCTTTAAGGGAATTACAAGCTTTATCTTGGAAATCTTCACAACACTTGCCAGGTGGAGACGATTATCTTTGTTGCACAGATGAAGGAGAGGAGGCTATAGGGAAGTGCCTATAAACTGGGGCGGATGGGGGGAGGGAGGTGCTGGAAGAAGATTCCACAGCTCCTGCTCAGGTGCCTTCCACTCACTGCCCAGCTTCAGAGAGAGCTGGGGTGGAGAAGTACCGCTCACAGCTGCCGCAAGTGCACACGGAGTTACAACCAGAACAGCATCCCCACTGACCCTGACATGCTAATCAACCAACAAACCCATCAAAAGTAAATCTCAAAGAAAAGTAGCCAGCCTAACCAACTGCTGAATTAATATTTCCTATAACTCGGCTCGGGCACCTGTAGCTTAGCAGTCAGGGCACCAGCCACATACACCATAGCTGGTGGGTTCGAATCCAGTCCAGGCCTGCCAAACAACAATCACAACTACAACCAAAAAATAAAAACAGCCAGGCATTATGCCAGGTGCCTGTAGTCCCAGCTACTTGGGAGGCTGAGGCAAGAGAATCGCTTAAACCCAAGAGTTTGAGGTTGCTGTGAGCTGTGATGCCACAGTGCTCTACTGAGGGTGACAAAATAAGACTCTGTCTGTCTCAAATAATAATAATAATAATTTCTATAATTCCTCTGTACCTTGTTGATCCTCAGAATTACAGAAGATGTCTCAATAAAAGTTTATCAGTATTTCTCAGTTTCCAACTAGACAAAAATGCCGTATGTTAATTGTAATATCTTGCACAATATACTTGTGGCTTACATTATAGAAACATGTAATATACATACTTTTAACAGCAAAGGGATATCAGCTGGGCGTGGTGTCTCAATCCTGTGATCCTAGTACTCTAGGAGGCCGACGTGGGTGGACTGCCTGAGTTCATGAGTTCTAGACCAGCCTGACTAAGCAAAAGCAAGAGCAAGACCCTCATCTCTAAAAATAGCCAGGTTGGGCAGTGCCTGTGGCTCAGTGAGTAGGGCACTGGCCCCATATACCGAGGGTGGAGGGTTCAAACCCGGCCCCGGCCAAACTGCAACAAAAAAATAGCTGGGCGTTGTGGCGGGTGCCTGTAGTCCCAGTTACTCGGGAAGCTGAGGCAAAAGAATCACCTAAGCCCAGGAGTTGGAGGTTGCTGTGAGCTGTGTGATGCCACAGCACTCTACTGAGGGTGATAAAGTTAGACTCTGTCTCTACAAAAAAATAAAAATAGCCACATGTTGCGGCTGGCACCTATAGTCCCAGCTCAGCTACTTGGGAAGCTGAGGCAAGAGAATCACTTGAGCCCAGGAGTTTGAGGTTGCTGTGAGCTATGACTCCACAGCACTCTACCAAGGGTGAGAACAAAACAAAAAACAAAACAGAACAGAACAAAAAAGTAAAGGGATATGAACTAGATGATGACTAAAGAGTTATCTGTCTCTTTTTTCTTTCAACATAAACTAAAATATCCCCCAAGCAGCCTTCAAATAATTAAACATAATTGGCAGTCCTCTAAGACACCAAGCTTTCAAGACTCACTTGAAAAACTTATTATAAAATATATCTGAGGGCCCTTTGGTTTCTAAATATCTAGAGAAGGTGAAAAAAACCAGTAATATTTTGTTTTCATTAATAATTTTATATTGAAAAAATACTCATCTGGGACCTAAAGAAAAATAACAGCTTTCATTTAGACAGTTATAAGTATCAAGAGAAAAAAACTGAAAAAAATCATTTTATGGAATACTGGAAAAAGATTAAAAAATTATTTGTAGGTGACATACAAAGTAAATTTATAAAAATCTATAGGAATAGAAATAAGAAAAATCGATTCTCATTTTTTTTTTTTTTTTATCTGAGACAGAGTCTATGTCACCCTGGGTAGAGTGTCAGGGCGTCACGACTCACAGCAACCTCTAACTCCTGGGTTTAAGCAACTCTCTTGCCTCAGCCTCCCAAGTAGCTGAGACTACAGGCATCCGTCACAATGTCCAGATATTTTTGTGTTGCAGTTGTCACTGTTTAGCAGGCCCGGGCCAGGCTCGAACCTGCCAGCCTTGGTGTATGTAGCCAGTGCCCTATTCACTTAGCTACAGGCACCGAGCCTCGATTCTCATTCTTAACTAGCAATTATTTTTTTAAAAGATGCCTTGAAATAACATTCAAGCAGGTAAAAACAAGGAAGTCACAAAGATCAAGAAAACTGTAACACATGCTATATAAACAGATCTTGGTTTAAAAAGAAAAATAGTGGACATGCCATATTCCTGCATGGGAAAAGAAAAAACTGTAAACTGACAAGGATATTCTTCTAAAAATATTAGAAGAAAACTTTTGTACTGAATATAAGATTCTAGGTCCTTCCTCATTCGTGAAGAAGAGACCCATACCTCCCTCTTGGGTATGTTCTGTCTGCTTATAAACTTGAGTGTGTTCCATCTACTTAAAAAAAATTAAACTTTTCTGTTAAATTTAAAAAATACATATAATTCTACTTTTCTAAACTTTCAATTTTTTATAGCATCTGTATTTTTCATTTTTCCATTCATATGTAGATGCTATTTTATAATATAAAAATGTAACACTACTGTGATTAATAGTTATAATAAAAATATAAACAAGTTTTCAAATGTAATCTTCAAGTTTTCAGACTATATCTTTCAATTAAATGTCCGGTTTTCTTAAACCCCTGTATATGTGTCAACTATGTTATTTGAAATGGGTTTAAAAGTTCTAGGAATGTTAAATATCATTCAATCAAGACTGAGCAGTAGACACCACAGAGAAACAGTAAAAACCTGACTTAGCTTCATTTCTTTCCCTTCCTTCACCCTCAAGAAATATGTAATGTGAAGTGAAAGAAACAGACATTCCAATGGGCTATAACGTGGCTGGACATCATTCTAGCCACTCTGCTTAGAGGTGAGATGCCCAGTGGAAGTGGAACCTAGTTAGAGGCTCTCAAATGTATATTAAATGATTCCCAAACAAACAGCAGGAAGGGCTGGCAAATACATTCATTTTAAAAGTAAATATTAACTTAATGAGCTTGGTGACCGGAAAAGTGATTCTGCTCCCTTGAGATTTTCACTTCCCTCCTCCTTCTCATCAAAAAATAAAAGGAAAAACAAAACAAAACACTAATAAGGCACAAATTCTCCTATTTCTGAGTCTAGACAGTACCAGAGCAGAATCTAAAATCACTTTTTCCGTGTGTGTCTTCAAATCTTCCCAGGTCAAGTGGCAAAGGAAAAGACAAAGTAAATCAAACAGTGTACAGTACGCGCCAGAACTAGTCCACGCAATGCAGGGGGAGCATAAGGAAGGCCGAGTCTTTTTTCTGAGGAGCCATAATTCTGTTCTCTAATAGCAGAACAGGGGCCAATCGTTATAAAACATCCCCACTTTGGCTGGTGCAGTGGCTCACGCCTGTAATCTCAATGTCCTCTCTAAAAATGGGTATAACTCAGGTCAAAAATAACGAATCTATTACAGGTTAATTTACTGTTATGCCTTACTAGGAAAAATCATTCATCTGGTATAATTACTACCAAACATCAGTTACTTCTTTGTAAGAACACTAGACCCTTCCCATCTATACGCTGCATACAACATCCACAGCACCTGTGCGGTATTTTTCCCTTTTCTCCCTTCTCTTGGGTGCCAGCTTAAGAAGATGTTAAGTATACATACATTGGAGGTAGAGAGACTAGGTTGGAATCTTATATTAAACACCTTCTTCTAGCTGAAGGACTATAAATAAGTCACAACTTCAAAGAATCTTAATCTCCATATTGACCTTTTTTTGTATTTCCTTTTTCAGATGTTTTTCCCCATGTAGACAATACTTACATCTTACAAAGCCAAGATCAGACTTTATACACAATGGTTGTTTTCACTTTAACACTGCAATTTTTATTTTATGCTTCTTAATATTTTATGATTTTGCAAGGAACATAATTTTCTAATATTAAAATCATTCATTGAAAAAATGTAATTATGAAAAGAAGGAAAAATTATGAAATTAAAATAAATCCAAGCTCAGTTTAATCTGCCTATGTTGCCTGAAAAAATATTCAACTGGAGGAAAATGAATACATAAGACATAATAAGGGAAATAAAGAGAAGACTGAAGATAGTCACTAAAGTGTCACACAAAACTGTGAACATCCAATTAATGTCAGTTATATAGGTTTTAATATTTAATATTCTAATAACTAGTGAAATTAGTGTAAAGTGCACTATACAATTTGCATTCTACTTTGCCAGTACATATTTACTTTCTTCCTTTTATTACTAAAGCATCTTTTTTACTGCACATGTAATACATCATTTAGATGAAGTAATGCAAACCTCTTGGGGAAACTGTTCAATTAGGGCATCTGGGGACAGGCCATATGTTGCCAAGCCTTTTGCACACCTGAACCCTGATATCTAATGACGAAAGGATGCTCACTTGTAAGATTAAATAGTCTGCCTTGTAAGAGAAGAGAATCAAGCACTGTAGGCCATTCTCCATTATGTTCTCCTGAAGACAATATAAAGAGAGCTATACAGCTTAAGATTTAAAATAAATGAACACCTACAACACAGAAGAATTTGTAATTCATGTCTTCAAAGACTAGCACTAACACACAATTTTATGTCACACACACTGAGAATAATTAAAAGCTACTTTGAAGACTTAGACAATTTTATCCCATCAATCTTATCTCTTCTGGTAATTTTTTTACAATGTCTTTACACTATTTTTAAATTAATGAAAAACGTTTTCATTAAAATCAAAAAAGTAATCGTAAGTTATCCATACTCATTTTATCTGTTATAGGACAATGTTATAGTTAATTAAGTAGTTAATAAAACTAAAAGTTAATAAGGAAAGCAGAGCTGGGTTGGGTGAACACCTGTAGTCCCACCAGGAGGCTCAAGCAGGAGGATCATTTGAGCCCAAGATTTGGGGGCTGTAGTGCACTGTGATTATGCCTACAAATGCCACCACACTCCACTGGAAGTCACACTGAGGCTCATCTCTAAGAAAACAAAATCAAATTTAAAAAAAGGAAAAAAGAATTTTTTTTTTTTTTTTTTGGTAGAGACAGAGTCTCACTTTATTGCCCTTGGTAGAGTGCCGGGGCATCACACAGCTCACAACAACCTCCAACTCCTGGGCTTAGGCGATTCTCTTGCCTCAGCCTCCTGAGTAAGCTGTGACTACAGGCGCCCACCACAATACCGGCTATTTTTTGTTGCAGTTTGGCCAGGGCTGGGTTTGAACCCGCCACCCTTTGTATATGGGGCCAGCATCCTACTCACTGAGCTGCAGGCGCCGCCCAGGAAAAAAGAAAATTTTAAGCTAAATAATAAATTATTGGAAGAGTAAACACAACTAACTTTACATATTGAAAATAAAATAGATTCACAAGGGTAAAGTATGATCTCAATTGCTATCTTTTTTTTTTTTTTTTTTTAGAGACAGAGTCTCACTTTATTGCCCTGGTGTCACACAGCTCACAGCAACCTCCAACTCCTGGGCTTAGGTGATTCTCTTGCCTCAGCCTCCCGAGTAGCTGGGACTACAGGCACCTGCCACAACGCCCGGCTAGTTTTTTGTTGTTGTTGTAGTTTGGGCTGGGGCCGGGTTTGAACCCGCCACCCTCAGTATATGGGGCCTGCACCTTACCGACTGAGCCACAGGCGCCGCCCTCAATTGCTATCTTTAAATGGCAAAAGAGCTGCTTCAAGAAGCCTAAGACATTAATGTATCCTGAAGAAATCAAGCATGAAAAATTGAGTGAAGTATTGGTTCCAATATTTCATAATTATGCCTTTTATAAATTTTATGACATCAAGAATAAAAGATAAGCGTGTTTTAGACTATAAAAAATAAAATGTAGACCAGAGAATCCAGTCCTGAGAAAATTCTAACACCCCCACCCCCAGCTTAGCTGATTTCAATTATCATATGGCTCCTAGTAGGTGAGGCCGTCTGAACTGCAAACAAGCAACTTAAAGATTTATAAATCAGTGGCTCTAATCCTAGTCAGAAGGAAAAGGAGCAATGCACTTCAAGGAAGACATAAGTACTCAGGCTGTACAGAAAGAATTCTGACTTTAAAGGTCAGCTTTCTACAAATGAATTCAAATGTGCAAATCAGGGCCCTGCCCAGGAGGGAGCACCATTTACTTGCAGGCGCTAATAACCCTGCTATGAGGATGCACAGGGCTCAGGACCAAAAAAGGGCACCACCCATGCTTTCAATTTCTGCACCATTCTGCCTTTGGGGAATTAATATGAAAGCGACTAATTCTCCCAAATGTCATACATCTTACTTTCCATGACATGTACTTCCTCTTTGAATCTTTACAGCACTACTCAGACATTCTAGCCACTGTCTAGGAGTAGACCTAATTTTGGTCATTATGTCTACCATAATTAGGTAGATAGCAAATGTGATCAAACATTTACAAAAAGGAAAAACTGAAGCACAGAAAGTTTTAAGCATCTAAAAATCAAAACTAAGGCAGCGCCTGTGGCTCAAAGGAATAGGGCGCAGGGCCCCATATGCCGGAGGTGGTGGGTTCAAACCCAGCCCCGGCCAAAAACTGCATAAAATAAAAAGTAAAAATCAAAACTAAATTCACAAGAATAGAATTAAGGAGGAAGTGAAGTTCTTTTTTAACCACCCAAAATGTTGAATTTGAGCTGGACACAGTGGCTAACGCCTGTAATCCTAGCATTCTGAGAGGCTGAGGGAAAGGATCACTTGAGGTCAGGAGTTTCAAGACCAGCCTGAGCAAGTGTGAGACCCCGTCTCTAAAAAAAAACAGAAAAAATTAGCCAAGCATGTTTATATGCGATTATAGTCCCAGTTACTCAGGGGGTTGAGGCAGAAGGATTGCTTTAGCCCAGGGGTGTGAGGTTGCAATGAGCTATGATGATGACACTGCACTCTAGCCCAGGTGAGAGAGCGAGATTGTGTCTCAAAAAAATTAAATAAATTGTTTAATTTGAAATATAATGACTTACTAGATTACTGACATAATCAAAAAACAGTCTGTAAATTTCTAGACTCTTTCACAGGATAATCTCACACCATCTAAGGGTTGGCAGACATGATCACAGTGGAAATAAAACAGGATATAAGCTAATGTAAAATCTTACCATAAGAGAGTGAGACTGAATCTCTGCCAGGTCCAACAGTATAAGAGGCGAAGAGCTGGTCAACTTAAAAACGCCCATGAGATTGAATTCCATGAGACTGACCAGACCAAGAGTCAGGCAGAGACGACATCCAGAGTCTGACAGAAAGCAGACACCAACCAACACCCGACGCAGAATCTCTGAACAGGGAAGATAGACACTCTGGGAAGGCTGACGGGGAGTAAGGAGTGGAGCAGAGAGACCACGGAGGAACTCACTGAGATAAAACAGCCAACAGGGACCCAGGCCTGAACCAGGCGGAGGCAGCTGGACCGAAAACGAAGGCACTGAAGTAAGAGATAACTGCTTGATAAGAATGAAAATGTAGGCGAGAGCTAGCTAGAGCATGAAAGGCCTTGAAAGACAAGCTCGGAGTCTGGACTTCCACCTACAGCTGAAGGGGAGCTTTCTAAGCAGTGTGCAGGAGAACAGCACGATTTGTATTTCAGATCCATCCTGCTGTTGGAGTAGGAAGGGAAGCCAGTTAGATGACCACAGCAAGTCCAGGGAGGGACGGTGAGGCTGAATGTGCATGCACTTTGAGCGGGGAGCAGGGTTATGACAGGGACGAGCAAAGGCTAACCCATCCTTCCTTGTGGCCCTCAGAAAAATTCTACCTACGCAGATGCCAGACTTCTAGTCTCCAGAACTGGGAGACAAAAACTTCCGTTATCTAAGTCACCCAGTGTGGGGGGACTTTGCCAGGGCAGCCCTAGGAAACCAGTGCAGAGGGAAAGCCATCCACGAAAGGTGGGAGGGTGGAGGAGGGTTGGGAGAAGGTCTGAGGGGAGTGAAAAGGGCTCAGCAGGACACAAGTACAAGACCATCCACGGTTGCCTGAGGTTCCAGCTAGAACTGGAAATGGTAGATATATTTATACAGTGATTTCCTCAAGCAGCTCTTGGCAGCCACTAGGTGAGAGAGAAAAAGATGCCAGGTCAAAATCAAGGGCTGGCAGAATAGATTACAAGCAAAGCACAAAGGCGTGAGGCCTCTGAGAACAAGAGAGTGAAGCACCGAGAGTGAACAGGGAAGAACAAAGGAGGAGAAAGGAAGGAGGGCAAGTGGGCTCTGGCCGGGAGAACGGGATGGGCAGGCAGGCAAGGGGGCATCTAGAACTGAAGCCGGCACACAAAAAATACAGCAAGGGCAGCAGGAGAGAGAGACAGACAGCAAAGACTGTTAGTGGGACTTAACACTTTAAACTTGCGACGGTCCCACTGAAATGGGTAAAGTAGGTATGAGAGGAGAGGCTAGGGTACTCTTCCTGCTAGGCCAATGCGCACAGTCCATAGGGGCACTGAGTCCTCCCGGGACAACAGGGTGGAGGAAGGACAGAACCAGCTTCCACAGCTCTCACTGACTAGAAAAGAATGCCAAGACATTTCTCACAAATCGTATTTGTACCTAACCCCAAAACTCTGGTTCTCATAAAAATCACTGCCACATTTATCTTCTCTGGCATTTTTCTACCAATAACAAGAAAGACATAGACTAGAAGCAAAGGTCAATATACATAAAATTATTATGTTAAACACACAGAAAGCAAGTTCACTCACAAAAACGTGCTTGTAGCACTCATAGATCAGATTTTAAGATTTGTATATGCTTTGTACACATTTTCCTAGGATCTTTTTCTATAAAATAGCTGAAAGATGTAGTAAGTGCTGACAGCCCCTTCTATTTCACTCACATGAAATAACCAACTAGAACAGAGAATAATTAGAAAACTCATAAATCATCACCCATTTTTTTCAAATAAATTAACTGGCTAATTATCTGGATTATATACCATAAACAAATGAAGCTCTTTGCATTTCAAAAGTTTATTCCAATCATTAACATTTTTGTATTTCTCCCCCAAGAGCCAAGCAGAGTTGAGACTTTGCTCTGGCAACTCTCTGGAGCTAAAGAACAGAAGTGAGAAGCAGAATTGCACAATTTAACCTTTAAAATATGCACAAGAACAATTCATGAATTGCTGTAGCTATAGACATTTCCAACTCTTTCTATACACATATAGTTATACTTAATTGGAGCTTTTATCTCCAACATTCAAAAGTAGTTACATGTGGCAATTTTACACTGGTAAAAAGCAAATATGTTTTCTGCACTATTACGTATTAAGTGTCATTATTATTCTAAAGAAAATCATTAAATCAAAAGATAAGATTTAAAAATTCACCTAAAGTCACATTGTAACTACTATTCACTGTCCCAGGAAAAATGGAGCCCCTTGGGGGACATGGCCTGGACATTTATTGGAGACAAAAGGCTAAAAAAGACATTTGGAAAGTTCTGAACAGTTTCATGGATAAGAGCCTCATACCTACTGGAAGCTGTCATCACAATGACCCCTAAAACACTGTGCCCACTAAAATCTATGGCACAAAATACCACCTTCTTTCATCTTCAATCTGGCTTAACGATTTGCTTCACCAGTAATTTCTTTTGTGTGTGTGTGTGTGTGTGTGTGTGAGAGAGAGAGAGAGAGAGAGAGAGAGAGAGAGAAAGAATCTTGCTTTGTTGCCCAGGATAGAATCCAGTGGCATCATCACAGCTCACTGTAACCTCACACTCCTGGTCTCAAGTAATCTTCCTGCCTTAGCCTCCCAAGTACGTAAGACTACAGGTACCCGCCACCACACCCTGGATAATTTTCTGTAGAGACTGGGTCTCACTCTTACTCAGGCTGGTCTTGAACTCTAAGCCTAAAGTGATCCTCCTAACTTGGCCTCCCAAACTGCTAGGATTACAGGCGTGAGCCACTGCACCTAGCCCTTCAATAATTATTCATTTAGCCCCTTTGTGTTGACCAAATACCGTGGCATAACCGGAGGATCAAAACATCAAGAAGTTAGTCCAACCAAACCAAATGTGCAGCTTAAACCCACAGAAAATTAAATGCCTTATATTTTAGTCAGGGCCCAAATCCACAATGAATGAAGGGCAAATATGGTCATTCATAAAATGCCCTCTCTCTAACAATGATGATCTTCAGTAAAATTCTCTATCATTTCCTTATTATAAACATCTGAAGGCCTCAATACTCAACTTCCCAACAGTTCCCACACACACACACACACACAAAATGCAGTTCACAGCAAGCACTGGCATATAGTTCATGAATATATTTCTAGGCTAATTTTAAAAATTAGCAGCTATGGTATTTTAGTCTAAGAATAAATAAAACAGTACGTATTTTTCTCCTTTGTTCTAAGTCAAACATTTACACAAACACTAAAGGAATTCTCTACATGGATCAGAGAGTAGCAACTAAACTCCAGCTCAAGCCCCCACAGGGAGAGGACGCTCTTTGAGATAAGGAGTCCTCTAGGTCATAAATACTGAGTAACCACACCTCACTGAGAAGCAAATAAGGTGACCCAACTCGAAAGTCTTAAGACTCAAATCTGAGTTAATTTCCGATGGGCTGTACAGTCTTCTAATTCCAGGAAAAGAAAAGTGAAAAACCAGACTTCGAGAAAATTTTTACCACTATAATCTGAAAATGGTCACAGAAGAACTCAGCTACTTCTTATTTAAGTGAGCACAGGTCTAGCGCTCTTTTCGGACCTTGATAAAATTAAATTTTTTGTTGGTCCTTATGTTGCTTAGAAACCTATATTTAGACTAGAGAGCAACTTGAAGATCACAGTCCACCTGATTTTACAAATGAGACTATTGTATTAAATGAGTTAAATGACTTCCCTAAATAGCTGCAAAGTGACAAATGGGAACCCACATTGCCTAACACCCAGTTATCACTCTCTCTACCCCCCTGAAAAAGATACTTACTCCTATTCAACAGAGAGTTATGAACATTAACTAGGTACAACACACTCTGGGACTACAACGCTAAAAAAAAAATGGTGGAGTTTAGAGAATATCTGCACAGTTTTAACACCTAAGTCAGCGCAGGAAGCCATTTATGGAATTTCAGGAATATCTGAAATTAACTCTCCTCAGAGCCCTAATTCTTAATTTCTAACTGAATCCTTCCACCCTCTCTGTAGCCCTTCCAACTACAGAACATGAATCTTATCAATGAAAGAAACAAAGATGATGATGATGAGGTGTCAATGAAGATGATAATACCAGTTACGGGCATTTTTTATATATGTCAGCCATCATTCTAGAATCTGTATATACGTTAGCATTTTGAATCCTCTAAATTACCTTAACAGAAAGATACTACTATTATCTCTACTCTACAAAAGACAGGGAGAAATAAGTAAACTGTTCTATCAGAGGGTAGCTAAATTATACCCAGGCATGCCTCCTAGGCTCCTGGTCCTGAGTCTTTCCTTGATTAGCTGGAAATTGCCTGGCCCCTCTGGATCTCAATTTCTTTGTTACTGAAATGATGGAGCAGAGAAATGATGATTTCTAATGGATCTTCCAGATCTGCCATTCTGTGATTTACTAATTTGCAGTATCTAACCAATCTCTTATGGTACAGACGAAGAAAATCACTTTGTAAAAGCTAAGGATGATTTTTCCCCAAATTGCAAAATTCAGACCTTTGACTCTGTGGAGATTTCAGAATAAGAGATAGAGGGGGTAGTTAAAAGTTTGATATATTCTTCACCTTATACATCCTAACCTTCATCTGGGCTCCAGTCTCAGGCTTTTCTTTTTTTGTGGAAGGTAATGGTACATCCATGTGACTAAAAAATATACAATTATTAACAATGATGTTTAAACAAGAGGTTTTTGTAAATCCTTAATGATGATTAGGAAGAGTATGTAAAAATATGAAGAAATATCATATTATAGGTTAAAGGAAAAAGCTCTAAAAGTAGACTATAATAATGGGCATATTTGTTAAAACATGGGGAACGAAGCAAGAACATTCAACAGTGGTGGTATCTAGGTAACAGGACCTAAGAGTTTTTTCTCTTTTCTTCTTATTTTTTTTTTATGTAAGCTTAAATTACCTCCATAATTAGAAGGGAAACCTTGCTTTATAAAGAGAAAAAAGGTGCCCAATATTCTCACACTGGTTTCTCCAAAGAAATACTCTCCTGAAAACATCTCAATTGACACCACTGCAGAAATTCCCGAAATACAGGTTTGGAGGAAAACACCATTATAACCTACTATGAATGGGGAAGAAAAGTTTTCTCTATTGTTTTAGGTCTAGCAGAAGTAAGTTTGAAAGGATGTTAACAGGAATGCTGGTAGGGGAAGTTGCTTTGTAGCCCAGGGACACACGGTATTCTAGAGCACAGCCCAGGAAAAAAGAACAAGAGCAGCAGATGAAGCAGCAGCCCGTGACAGCCAAATGATGCCGGCCCCATCCAGAAATCCCAGCCTGGGGCGGTTCTCTCTGTGTGGACCTGTCATGCACCATGGCCAGCCACATGGCCAAGGGGACTTTCCATGAGCACAAGTAACTTTTCCTCAGTGAAGCACCGACCCGCAGAGGAGGGAGGACAGGTAGCATATTTCATGGACTCTGTAACTGTTAAAACAAACAATGAAACCAAACTATCTCTGACTTCATTAGGCTGTAGTTACGGTAAACACATCACACAGATACAACTCTATCCACATATAAATACACCCAACCCAACACATAGCCACATGTGGGGTCCAGTGTACAACACAGGTCAATGACCGTGGCTTTGGATGGTTACAGTGAAACATTTCACTCGCCAGCATGCTGAAAACGTTTTACAAGTACATGTTATTTCTCTGATTCCCACTTAATACCATAAAAACTCAGAACAGAATAAAACTTAATAATCACATTCAACATACTATTAATTACATGTGAACCTTCTGCCTTTCTAGGGCTGGCTTTTTTACTACAGGTGTCCCAAACATCACCACACAAAAGGAAAAGGTGAAATTGCAGCTAAACATACCTTCATTTAAAAAATACTCATTACAAAATTTTACAAAGAGGTGGCCAACATGTAGAGAATATTTTGCAAATAGTTTGTAAAATTTTCTAATGAATGTTTTGTAAATAAAGGTACGTTAAGCTACAATTTCCCATTTTCTCTCTATATGGTGACTTTTGGGACATCCTGTACTTTGTAGCAAGTAGATAAAGACAGATCTGATATACAAAGAATAGGAAAACTAGAACAGGAAAAGTCAGCTCCTCCTTTGGGAGACAGACAAACAATATGTGGCGTCAACACCACCTCAGAGCTGGATTCAGCCAAGGTTTGCAAGGAGGCCCTGATGCCCAGTGTACCAGCAACTCCAGACTAGCCCTCTGCATGTACATTACACGGGGCTTCTTGAACACGGCCACCAGCAAGAAAGCAGCAACACAAAGGCCTTCGTGTGTCTGGGAATCAGCATGTGCATTAATTTAAAAAGACATATTTCTGTGGGTTGCTACCCAAATTCACTTGAATAATTATTTAAAACTGGAAAATAATATAATGTAACTAAACAGATAACTTCTCTTATTTGGTATTTTAAGGCATTTTTTGATGCTATGTGCAAAATTAGCACCTACTGCTTTTACCTGGCAGTAATTAAATACATCTAACATTAGATAAAGAAATTTAACCTACCTCATCAAAGGTGGTGTCGTCTTTCTTCAAAGCTATGAAATAAAAAAGGGAAAGGAAACAGTTACTGGAAAACATCCCAAAGAGACTGAATATCTAAGTTCTAGAAAATGGAAATAAACAAAGCAGTATGGTGTTTTCATTTCAGAAAGTAAATTGTACCCCAACCTGAATAACAATGTTATGATACAAACAGGAAAAGTGCAAATGAAAAAGGGAGAATTGCACAGCATGCATCTTTGTGAGACATTTTTCATAAATATGCAAATGGAACAGTCTTCCCAAATATGGAAAAGAAGCATGTATACCTTTCCCCATCTCTTCTTTAGTTGGAGCATGTTTTAATCAAAGTATAAAAGAATCACAAAGTAATTTTGAAGAAATTTCCCCCTAAACTCCTAGTTTTGGGGACATTAGTCATCGTGTGTGGTATACAGACCTCCCAAACCAATTGTTATGATGATACTCACTCTGCATAGTGCCCTGAATGACTTTTTCCTACTAAGAGAAGTTTAGGTACAATAATGAAAAACCAAGGGTGTAAAATAAGCATTGCAGAGTAAGAGACATAATTCAAACATCACAGCATGACAAATTTTATTTTTATTTTCTTTTAATTTCAGATTAACATGAGAGTACAAATGTTTAGGTTACACTGTTTTCATTTCTAAGGCAAAGTTCAAGTTCTAGTTGAGCCTTTCACCCAGGGGTATGCTGAACACCCTCATATTTTATAGTAAAATATTTTCAAAGAAAACACTATGTTCAGGATATTTTATAGGAATCATCAAACACTTCAAATTTATTTTAAATATACGATCATTTACAACTTAACAACAGGAATAAGTTCTGAGAAATGTGTCACGAGGCGATTTTGTCACTGTACTTAACACTAATCTAGACAGTATATTCTACTACGCACTTAGGCTAAATGGTATAGCCTGCTGCTCCTTGGCTGCGAACCTGTACAGTGTATTACTCTACTGAATACTGTAGGCAAGTGGAACACAATGGTAAGTATCTGAGTATTTAAACATATCTAATCATAGAAAAGGTACAGTAAAACACAGTGTAATAATCTCATGAGACATTGTGACATATGTGGTCTTAGTATAAGCAGTCCCTGGTAGACAAAAAGTCATTATTCAGCACTATTATATGACTGCACATATCTTCAGATCTGGCTACATTTTCTTTTTTTTTTTTTTTTTTTTTTTAATTTTGTTGTTGCAGTTTGGCCAGGGCTGAGTTTGAACTCGCCACCCTGGGTATATGGGGCCAGCACCCCACTCACTGAGCCACAGGCACCACCCTACATTTTCTTTAAATACCAATCATAAATGTTACTAGACTATACGCCCCACTTCCTCAACCCACGGTGTTTCCTTTAATCAACACATTTGTCTACTGAGTCCTTAACAAAGTATTAGTAATATAATTCTAAAGGTAAATGAGATGCTCCTTTTGAAAAACTAACTTTTTTTGAATAAGAAATTAATAGCTCATTGATTTGAAATATGAAGTCACACAGGAGCAAATTATCACACAGCCTCATCCTTAGCTCATTCAAGAAAGATCAATGGAGCATACACACTTTGTGATTGCTGTGCACAATGCAAAGAGGCAAGCTTACAATTCACAGCACAAACTGTTAAGCAATTTGCTTTGGACATTATGAAAGTTCTGGAAATTTAGCCATTTATTTTCTTAAGCCAAGCAATCAGTATGAGCTACAACTGGCACCATCCCTTAGGGAATAGCAAACAGGGAATGAAGACCCTCAAGGAGAGAAATGAAGAGCAGAAACCTAGAAAGTCTTGAACATTCAGACTGGATCATCATTTCCTTCTTGTCTCCTAAGTCCCCACAAATTCTTCAACATTCCAAATAAAGAGGCAGGGTCTGCAGGTAGCAAGAGAAGGAAAAAACAGAAGAAACATGTATCTTTTCTAACATGCAAAAACAAAAGGCCAGATTCTCTCCTTTGCACAATACCCTCAAGCTCAGAGTGTTATATAAGACCACTACTACTGGCTCAGCGCCTGTAGCTCAGCGGCAAGGGTGCCAGCCACATACAACAGAACAGGCAGGTTCAAATCCAGCCCAGGCCCGCCAACAACAATGACAACTACAGCCAAAAAACAGCCAGGCATTGTGGCGGGCGCCTGTAGTCCCAGCTACTTGGGAGGCTGAGGCAAAAGAATCACTTAAGCCCAAGAGTCTGAGGTTGCTGTGAGCTGTGATGTCAGAGCACTCTACTCAGGGGACTCTGTCTCAAAAAAAAAAAAAAGACCACTACTACTGATACATTGACATCTCTCACTGCTATATAGAAACCTTACATGGTTTCTTCTGAATATGAATATCCTGTCTTTTCTTTTTTTTTTTTTGGAGACACAGTCTTACTCTGTTGCCCAGGCTAGAGAGCCATAGCATCATCCTGGCTCACAGCAACCTCAAACTCCTGGGCTCAAGTGGCCCTCCTACCTTAGCCTCTAGAGTACCTGGGACTAGGGGCCTCCCACCACCACAGCCAGCTATTTTTTTTTTATTTTTAGTAGAAATACGGGTCTCACTCTTGCTCAGGCTGGTCTTGAACTCTAGAGCTAAAGGAATCTTCCTGCCTCAGCCTCCCAGAGTGAAAGGATTATAGATATGAGCTACCTCACCCAGCAGGGAGAATCCTGTCTCTTTTTAACATTGAGTCCTTGCCCTGAACAGCAGTTAATAACAGTAACAACAAAGACCAATTAAAGGTGTCTTTGCCAGATAGTTATCAGGTCATTAATTAGTAAATTTTGACCTAAACAAGCATTATTGATCACATTCCCCAACTGTCATTAATCATTCATGTAAACGTAAATCCACAATTGTCTTCAAGGATTTCATGGAATAACAAACATATTGCATTATTCTGGATTAACAAAGGGGCACACAATAAACTATTATATTTAAGATGAGCAGGTACTCTACCCAGTCCTCTGCTCAGACATCGCCTCCTCTAGAAAGCTTTCCACGCTCTCACTAGAAGGATAACAAATTTTTCCTCCTCTTGTGTTCTCCACCTCAAATTTTGCGAATTCTCACTAATTCTCACGGTAGAATCTGTTAATTTATATTGTCAATGCCCATTCATTGCCCTGTCTTCCAAAAATATCCTTAAAGATAAAGACCAGTCACATTGGTCACTAAATGTGGGTGTCAGAACAATATCTGGCACACAGGAAGTGCTAGACAATTATTTTTTGAATTAATGAGTCCTGCACCTCAGTGGCAAAAGTATACCATCTTACACTTTGAAACACCCCGATGAATGGCAGGTAAAAATCAGACAGTCAGCCAGGCAAGGTGGCTCATGCCTGTAATCCCAGCACTCTGGGAAGCCAAGGCAGTGGACTGCCTGAGCTCACGAGTTCAAGACCAGCCTGAGCTAGAGTGAGATCTCGTCTCTAAAAAATAGCTGGGCATTGTGGTGGGTGCCTGTGTCCCAGCTACTCGGGAGGCTGAGGCAAGAGGATCATTTGAGAGTTTGAGATTTCTGTGAGCTATGATGCACTCAACTAAGGGCAACAAAGTAAGACTCTGTCTCAAAAAAAAGAGAGAAAAAGAATCATAGCCTGTTTTCTCTTCTGAAAAGTTCATAAGAATAAATTCCATTTCTTTTGAAGTTACATTGGAGAACATAGTACAATTGTTAAATTTTGTGACTACACCTTTCTCTTTCCTGACAGAATGAATTTATCAAATGACAACCGGACTCTTCTGTGTAACCACCGTGTCTACCTTTTATTCAATTCTTTCAGAAACCACATCCTTTAAAGAAATGATATACACAAGGTTCATCTCAAGTATCACAGAGTATAAACTTCCTTTCTCTAGGAGATAATCCAAGTAAGTGTCAAAGAATGCATTCAAAGGAATTGGAAAAAATGTTAGTTTGACCGTAATCATCCACCAGATATTCCTCAAAACCTTTCTCCTCCCAGACTAACACTCAAAAATTAAAAGGAACAATAAGAGAAAAGAAGAAAAAGATTTCAGTATATTTAAACTATTCAATTAAGCTCCCATTTGTCTTTGTTAGCCTAAATTTGAAAGAAAAAATGTGAGAAAACTACAGTAATTCCTAAATAAATGGCCACACTAACACTATTTAGCAGAAAAGCATAAATACTACTGAAATCGATGGATGACTTTAAAATTCAATTACACCCATCTTATAAAAGAACCATAGCTATATTGTAGTCACTCCCTGGCAGATGTCGTAAATTAGAGCACTATTGCTTGAAAGCCAATGTGTTTTATTAGACCTTTTATAATGCAGTAACCTCAGATCAGCTGTAGTTGGGGTGGATAGTGACAAAGTCAGCATGATTTCAAATGTGTAAACAAATTAACTATCAGCATTGCTCTTTTATGTATTCAGAATTATTCTTATTAATGATAAACAATGGCTGGATATCATATACTTTCAAATGTCCTCATTTTCTATAGATGAATGATAAGGAATTTCTTACAGCTAAATGATA
Organism: Perodicticus potto; assembly: GCA_963574655.1. Classification (NCBI taxonomy): domain Eukaryota; kingdom Metazoa; phylum Chordata; class Mammalia; order Primates; family Lorisidae; genus Perodicticus; species Perodicticus potto. The sequence goes on along the minus strand of CAUYRH010092312.1, from coordinate 11,248 downwards.
TTGTACAATTCACCATATAACAAGCAACACTTTTGAATTGTACTAAAAAAGCACAATAAAGTCAGTATGTTGATTTCAAAAGCCATCTTAGATTGGTTAGAGGGAATGAATACACTGCAGTGTTGGATTATTCTACAGGAATAAACCATTCACTCCACCATCTCTTCATGAAGGAGGATGACAGGGGATAAACAGAGACGTTGGAAGGAATAATAACAGCCTCCAGTATTGATCTTCACCATGTGTCAGATATTGTACCAGATATTTTATATATTTTATATGATTTAATCTTCACAACAACCTTACAAATATTTACACACGAGAACTCCAGGCTTTAGGGAAATTCTACTAGTTGTCAAAGGCACACAGCAAGCAGGGAAAACAGGGTTTAAACTCCCTAACTCCAAAACACATCGGGTTTTCAGGCTAGCGATAACACAAAGTTAGTGGCCACCGCTTCCTCCTCCTCTTGCTTTCCACATACAAGATCAGTTGTATCACTACAACGCAACTCCTAGCAATGATGATAATGATAACAAACCTCAAGCGTTAGTACTAAGACTTTATTATGTACCACATATAACATCCTATGTGTTATTTCACTAAGTACCAACAAAAGAACTTAGTTGTACATGAAAAAGTGGAGCAAAAAGTTGAGGGACCTATCCAAGTTCACTCAGCTGGGTGTGGCAACACCAGGAATCCCCAGTCTGTCTCAGACAGAGCTCACATCCCTAACTCCTCACTATATAATCCCAAGGTAAAGGCTCAATTCAACAGCCTCTAGCACCTTAAAAATCCTCAATCAGAACAATTTCACTGCTTTCAATTTTACAAACAGGATATAAAACGCCAAGTAAACTAGGAGATAAGAAAGATTTAGTTTTCTTTAATTGATGTCTTGGTTTGGTATACAACTGTAATCACCTAAAACTTCAATATCTCCTTTACACTATTCCACAATGAGATCTGCTAGTCAGATTCATAATCTTCCATCAATACGAGAAATAATCAGTTATGTTCACTGCACTATACTCTATTTCCTAAAGGGAGGATATAAAATCCACTAGATCTTAAAGGACATTTTAACAAGAGTTAGACTCAAAAAGAGTTTCACATCACTAAATCTCAGGAAGCTAGAAAATCCAATTAACTATAATACCCGTTTACCAGCATTGTACTTAATCCAAATTTTACTGATTGTCTATCAAAACCTTGAAATTATTTAAAAATAAAGAATTTTTATATTAACGTCCTGGGTTTCTTGCTGAGACTCAGTTGTGATAAATTATTTAACACAAAACTGGAGGGGCTCCAAGTGAATCATTAGCATTAGTAAATATACAGTGAATGTGTTTTAGAACAGGGCTTAATGGACTCCAGAACGCACATCTGTGAAGATTTGGGTCAGAGCTGAAACATCCTCATTAATAATGCACTCCGGCTCAACACCTTGCTCTTTCTCACTCTCCTTGGCTTCAAACTCCTGTGAACACAGGAACTACCCCCCTCCCAACCCCAAGCATCCCTAACTTGGAAGAGTGAAATTGCTAATACCCAATCTACACAATAAAAGAGACCAGGACTGAAGATTGGTTCCACACCTTAACTTTACAGTCATCTTACCAAAGATTTTTTATGCAAACACAAAACTTTAAGTCAGAAGACAGTAACAACAAACGCTTGTCGAAATTTTGATCCATTGTTTTCTCTTTCTCGAAGAAAGTTTGCTTATTTTACAATGAATGGGTGGAAAGATGACTATGAACACTCACGTGCTCTCCAGGGTTTTATTTTAAGGAATGAAGCACCTTTATGCTTCATTTCTGTTAGCACCTTCATTAACATGGATGACAAGTGAAACAAAGGCTAGAGGGCTTCTTAGGGACTCCGAGCGGGTAATTTCTTGTGCCTGTAGCATTCTCTCCCTGAGCGCAGTTACCTGTATCCAGGAAACTTATGACAGTAGGGGAGCCAGCTACTTCAGGTTAAAGGGCGTTTTCAAGCCCAACACGCAAAATCTAACAACCCCATTCCACGTAACACTGTTGTCACCCTGGTATAGCCTGTGACATGAATGTATTCTTTAATGTCCTGAACAGATCTCGGTGGGTTTTTGTTGCTCAGTTGGTTGGTTTAAAAGACAATAGCCCCTGAGCTCTTGTAAATTGGACCAAGTTCAGAAGACTTATTCCTAAATGTCCAGACAACTTAACAGCGCTCGTTCTCTCCAGCAGCGGGAAGATTCGGACACCTTGAAAATGAACACCCAAATTTTGCTTTCTAGGTCCCGAAGTACCGAACAATAGGTCCCAAGGTAACTGTCCCACTTCCCTTTAGGTTCGATGTATTAAACAATACTAGGGCACAATCCAACGCTTCACCAATTTCCAAAGCTAAATCACCGGCCTAATACCAAACCCTGCGTACAAAAAATAACAAGTCACCCAAGCTGCCTTACAGCCTCGCGTGTGGTGAAGACCGAGCTGTCCCCTAGCCCGTCCCCCACGGGCGCGAAAAGAGCGAGCACTAGTGGCCGGGAGGAGGGACCCAAACTGTAGGCTTGAGACAGTCCACAAATGAGCCCTCAGGTCCCGGGGCGAGAGGTCTCTCTCCTTTCTGTCTTCTCTCTGCCCCTCCAACTCAGGTCGCCAGCACTGCTCACTCGGTCCCTCGCCCGCAGCTCACCCCACGCCAGCCGGGTGGCAGCCGCACTGCTAGTGCCAGGACGCGGCGCGGGGCCGAGGGCGCGGGCGCTGGCGGCGCGGGGACAGTGCGCTACTCACCGATGCGGCTGAAACTCTCCGACAAAGTTCTCCGCAACTTCTTCATCTTGCCGATCTTCTCGGCCGGCTGCGGCTCAATGAGGTCGCACATCTGGGCGACGCCGGGCCCCGGCAACTTCGCTAAACTGGTCCAGAGCGGAGCAAAGACAACGGCGAGGGCGCGCGCCGCCGGGAAGGCGGCGCCTCCTCCTCCTCCTCCTCCACCTCCTCCCCGGCCGGGAGGCGACGCGCAGGGCCGGCGGCGGGCGGCGGGCGGCGGGCGGCGGGCTCGGCTCCGGCCTGGGCCGCGGCGGGGCGGGCGGGGGCGTTTTACGTGGTGCCAGGGGCGGCCGCGCTCCCCGCCGCCGTGGTGGCCCCGCGCCGCGTCGCCGCCGCCCGGCGCATTTTCCCTCCTTTGTAAGCGAGAGGAGCGCGGCCGGCGGGGGGGAGGTGCGGCCGGAGGAGGAGGCGGGGACGGGCCGGGCACGAGGTGCGGGAGCCGCGAGTGGCCGCGTGCGCGGGACGGGGTTGGGCCGGCGGGAGGGCAGAAGTTCTCAGCCCCGACCTGCGGACGCTGGGCGGAAAGAGCCGCAGCGCGGAACCGCCGCCGCCGCCCCGCCTCCCCCTCGGGAAAGCCCGCAGCGCGGGCCCCCGGCACGACCCGTCTCCCCGCTCCGAGCCTCCCCGGCCGGCTCGCGACCCGGCGGCGCCCCCTCCCGGCCGCCCGCGCTCCCCGGGCCCTGCCCGCCCCGCCCGCGCGCTCGGCCACCGCAGAGAGCCGTGCCCTGGCCGGCCTGGAGCCGGTCGCGTCTGGGGACCGCATCTTAGGCTGCGAGGAGACTACCGAAAGGAAACCGGCTGAGTCCGGAGCGGTTGTCCCCTTGCCACGAGCGCGTGTGAAAAAGGCACGGACTTGGGTCGGAGGGCGGCCGCCACGCCTGCCTCCCGGACGGGGTGCGGTAAGGCCTTGGGGATGCATTCAGGTTTAAGGGTGACTTTTGTTGAGAAAGCTGTGAAGGAAAAGATCCGCATAGAAAGGCTGGGCCCCGTTTTTTGTTCATTTGGGGTTTTTTGAGGCCAAGTGCAGAAGCGGATCCTTCAACTGTAACCTCCTAGAAGGCAGGGCTCCTGTTGTTCCTCTCATGCGAGTCTCTGATGTGGTGATAGATGTGGGCGATTTCCGAGTTCTGGAGTAAATAGCAAACACAGTCCTGCGTCTCTGTATATCCCATTCTTACAACACATTTCTGAACTGGAAGACATAGCGGCTGAAAAAATTCCGACCTCCGTTCCCCCCCCCACCTCAAAAAGTGAACTTTAGAAAGGTATGGGAGAGGTTTTCTAAAATCCCAGGACATAGAGTTCCAGCAGCAAACACACATCATCCTCATTCTAATAAAACGTGGTGCAGCGAGAGCGCTAAACGTCAGTCTCCCAGGGGAGAAAAAAGGAAGGTGGGGGAGGGCTTGAATGTGTTGATTTGGGGCCAGCAACTCCTTATGAATAGAAATGCTAGTGATCTTGAGGCTTCCGGCTGTGTAAGTAATAGCTGGGTGAGGGTGTGACAATGCTGTTTGGTTTAAAGGAAGTTTTGGGGAGTTTATGTTTTGTTAAAAGATTTTTATCTTAAAACAAAAACTAGCCCCCTGCCTTCCTTAAATTGTGAGGTGAAACACAGATTTGTTCTGCCCATACTGAGTACATGATGGGGTCTTGGTAGATTGCCACTGATAAAAGACAGGATGTTAAGCCAAGTGGGGAGCAGAGGGAGGCTGAGAATTCGTCAGTAAGGTCAGCATGAGTTAAAATGCAAGGCTTTTGGATCCTGGCTGCCATGTCTAGATAATTACAGACAGCACTAAGTATGGCCTCATACAGGAAGAAGTATGACTTTTACCACTTCCTCAGGTTAGTTAAGGAGAAAGTTATCAGCAGTTATAAATGAAAGGACACAACCAATCAAAACGCTGATGGGTTCTACCAGTCAACATAGGTGAAGAAATAATCATTAATTTAATACACTTTGACTACTATATATCTGTGGCTGTACTATTATTCACTCTGACAACAGCTGTTTCAAATATATGGTATGTAAAATATATAGTTTCACCTTTCGGCTATTTCTTTTTAAAAGTAGTCAACCTCTTAAATAAATTACGGTGAAAGCACACAAAAGTATGCTGGGTTATGAGCATATGCAACTTTTTTTTTTTTTTTTGAGACAGTCTCATTCATTTGCACAGGCGGGAAGGCAGTGGCATCAGCCTAACTCACAGCAACCTCAAACTCCTTGGTTCAGTCAATCCTCCTGCCTCAGCCTCCCAAGTAGCTGGGACTACAAGCACCCCCACAGTGCTGGGCTGGTTTCTGTATTTTTAGTAGAGACAGGGTCTCACTCTTGCTCAGGCTGGTCTCAAACAATCCACCAACCTTGGCCTCTCAGAGTGCTAGGATTACAGGCATGAGCTGCCACCCCAAGCCAGTATGCAACATTTTTCAGAATGAGATGGAGCAATATGTACTGATGTAAAAATATGTTAAGGAGAAAAAGCATGTTACATATTGAACTACTTGTGGAAAAACATATACACATTGTATGTTCCATGTGCATAGAAGATTTCTGGAAAAAAAAAACTTTTTATTTTGTACTTTATACCTTTATGTATTCAATAGTTTGCATATTTTATCCAAAGATGCATTATTTTTATAATAAAAATATTAACACACACACAAAAAATAGAGATCATCTAATTATAGCAGCATACCTGGCAGGTATGTTAGTTGTTAGTCATGAACCAAACACAGCTTAACAATTATGAATAACTAACCTTTCTATCATATACTTATCTTCTCCCTTTCTTGGTTATATATTAAAGTGGCAAATTTTACAAGAAACTACAATGCAAAGGAAATTTTTAACTTCATGCTTTCAACATATGTATACTTATTAACTGAGGATTTGACTCTTTGTTACTTGTTTTACATTTGCCTTTGTCTCTGATTGTAAGTTCCCTGAGGGCAAGGACCCTAAGATAAGAAAGGCACAGTACCTGTGTCATAGAGAACATAAGCTAAATGTCAAATGAATAGGGAGTGGATTGTTGCCACTGAGAAGTGATGTGTTGTACTTGGAATCAAAGATGACTATCAGCATCTGTGTAGCATATGTATTTTCAGTGGGAGGATGGCTCTTTGCCAGTTCTTCATCTCAACTTGTGGCTCACAAGGTTATAGTCTTGGATGTCCTGAATTAAATAAAGGTGCAGCATCTAAATACAAAGAGATGAGTTTATCTGGGGGGGCTGTACCCAACATAGATTGACCTTAACTGAAGCCATCAGTTAAAGTATGCAAATGTATTAGACCTCCTGTAGTAACAACAATGCCTGGGAACCGAGGTCTTATGAGTTCTAGACCTCAGTCTACCACTAAGTCTTTTGTAGACTTAGACAAGTGAGTGACTTTTAGAGTCATTCATTTCTACAGAATTCTGATCCTAAATTTTATGACAAAATTCCCCCCCATCAACTTATACTAAAGGTTATACTAAAGGTAGATACATTAATAAAGAGTAATTCATAAACACAAAAAGACAAAGATCCATTGACAAAAATTATATGAAATGTAATTTGATATGTTATTTCTAGTTCTATGAATGAAAATTATGCTTTTATTAGAAAATTAAAGTATTATAGATCTTTTCCACATAAGAAAAATAGTAGGCTAATATACTGGCAGTAGATTTAAGAAAAAGAATCCTAATCCAAATAAGATGACATATGTGTACGAAGGATTTGATTAGAATCCAGAGTACCAGCAAAAGCAGAAGCATACTGCTGAAACAATTATTGATCTGAAAGAGTTTGAAGGGTTTTATCAAAGAAAAGAAATTCCTTAAACAAGGATACCAAGGACCAGGAGAATAGAGTTGGAAAATGAAATTTATAAAAGAAGATATGTTTACTAATGTAAAATTTGGGAATTTAACTAAATCATAGCTAAAGATCAAGACATTACCCTCACAGTGTAATTATTAAAGTGGTGGAAATTTACATAATTAAATATCCTCTTAGAACTCTGAATAGTCACCCTATTTAATTATTTTTAGGATCAGATTTATCCTCCTTTTCTGAACACGTGAAGGAACTGAAGTAATGCAAGGTTAAGTGACTTACACTGAGTTCTCAGTAGGTAGTCAGTGAAATTAGTACAGAGAATCCAAAACTCTTGTCACTGATTCTTCTGTTCCTGCTGTTGGACAGTGTCCAGTCTCTAGGGTTCCTTTTTCTGTTTGTTTGTGGGGGGAGGGTTATCTGTTGGCTTTTGGGTTTTTTGACAAAGAGCAAACTGGAATCAGAAAGAGAAGTAAAATGGAAAGGTGCGGAAATAGTGTATTACCAGCTCCAGTAAATGGAGGCTTCCCCCTTTCTCCTCCTCGTCATCCCTTTACCCATCCATTGCTTATTCCTAATTCAGATCCTTTTCACATTTACAGAAATCACTCTCTGCTAACATAAACCGCCAGGCTTGGTCCGGAACAAGACCTATGTTTGCCTAATTGTTTTATAGATGATTCTCTCTTTTTTCATCATACACCTGAAGAGACCTTGGGACCTAAAAAAATTTATTTACTTCCAAATGACTGTAGAAAGAACAAAGAAGTTGTAAATATATCCAAATGATGTTAAACATAAATTAGCTCAGAATAGTTCTGAAGAAGATAAACCACCAGTATTAAAGCATATATTGAAAAACCAGCAAATTCCCCTCTCCCATTAAACCATGCTTAAATATTATAATGGCATACCATTCCTGGTTTTCATTGTTATATAATCTGTACTAAAAGAAGTTAGTATGAGCAAATATCTACCATTATTTCCAACTAAGATGTGAATTATACCCTTAATTATACCCTTCGGTGTTATTTTTCTGTATGGTGCCAATGTGCCATTAACTAAGGGTCCTCATTTATAAATGACATCAATATCAATGTATCATGTTGCATTCATGAGAACTAAACTTCAGAGGCCAGTCCTGTAATTGAACTCTAGACATGGATGTGAAGCTAATACCTTAGTAAACTAAAACCTAATGCCTTTTGGTCCTTCCAAACAAGCCCTGTTAGGGGCAATTAAGTTCAGAAATGCAAATCTTCTATCAAAAACATCAGTCTTTTCACCCAAGGCTCTTCATAGTTCACCTGTATTCATGTGTCTATTCTAATCCGCTACTTCAAGCCAGAAAAAGTAACTAGTATAATTGTATTGATAGTATCATTGCATAAATAATATCCTCTAGCTAAAACAACTATTTGCAGTCATAAAATATGAATGAAAAAACTTAGGCTTTTTATAATAGGTTATGAGTTGACAAATCTCATTTTATCTTAATCCATCCTACTCAAAGAGACATTATCATTATCACTTTGTTACTCAAGGAAATGGCCCTAGAGATGTCAACAGAATATGCCCAAGATCATCACACAGGTTCCTGTTTTAGATTGATGCGCTTTTGGTTACCAGTAAGTTTTCCTTTATAAAGCATTTTTATAGAATTATGTATGGCATTTTTCTTTTGATACACTTTGGGTATAGTCATGGTTGTCCTAATTGTATAGATAAGAAATATGCTAAAGGTAAGAAAGTTAAAGAAACTGACCAAACTCCAACAGGTTAATGAATGGATCAAAACTTCTAAATTCTGGCTCAGCGCCTGTAGCTCAAGCGGCTAAGGCGCTAGCCACATACACCTGAGCTGGTGGGTTCGAATCCAGCCTAGGCCCGCCAAACAACATTGATGGCTGCAACCAAAAAATAGCTGGATGTTGTGGCGGGTGCCTGTAGTCTCAGCTACTTGGGAGGCTGAGGCAAGAGAATCTCCTGAGCCCAGGAGTTGGAGGTTGCTGTGAGCTGTGTAATGCCACAGCACTCTACAGAGGACAACAAAGTGAGACTCTGTCTCTATAAAAAAAAAAAAAAAAAAACTTCTAAATTCTAATGCCATATTTTGCTTTCTCCTACCTTATAAGAAAGAAATTTAAAGTGTATTGAGGGCAGTGCCTGTGGCTCAATGAGGAGGGTGCCAGTGCCATATACTGAGGGTGGCAGGTTCAAGCCCAGCCCTGGCCAAACTGCAACAAAAAAATAGCCAGGCATTGTGGCGGGTGCCTGTAGTACCAGCTACTCAGGAGGCTGAGGCAAGTGAAGTGCCTAAACCCAAGAGCTGAAGGTTGCTGTGAGCTGTGACATCACAGCACTGTGCTGAGGGTGATAAAATGAGACTCTGTCTGTAAATAAAATAAAATGTGGTATTGAAAGATATACAACTGACTTTGAAAAAGAGGCACCTTTTTACTCTAGTTGGTATTTAAAAACGAACTAACATTTTTAAACTATCACTCATTGAACCATTGGTACATGCAGGGTACTCTAAGACATTGCTTCTAATCTCACCATCACCCTATGAGCTGTCTTTTATTATATCCCATGTTACAGGTAAGAAAACTAAGATCCATTAGGAGGGAATTAATGTCTTTAAACTAATCAGCTGCTTGAGTATAAAAGTTATAGCAGAATTAGAAGATCACAGTTTTGCAATCCGTGAAGCAATAATTGATTGAGGTAAATAAATCTCTGAATTTGAAGTTTTTGGATAAAGCTTATTCACATAGTAATTTTCTTAGTCTGAGCTGTTTTAACAAAAATATCATAAACTGTGTGATACTATTTCTCACACTTCTGTAGGCTGGGAAGTCCAAGATTGAGACACAAGCAGATTTAGTATGCTGAGCACCTGTGTCTCATAGATGGTGCCTTCTTGCTTCATTTTCACGTAGTGGAAGGAAACAACAAGCTCTGTTGGGCCTCCTTCATAAAGGTACTAATTCCATTTCTGAGGTCTCCACCCTTGTGATCTAATTACCTCTCAAGGGCCCCAACTTTTAATACTGTTGCTTTGGGGATTAGATTTCAGCATATGAATTTGGGGGGAAAACAAATATTCAATCCATAGCAGTAATAATCCTCCACAGATTACTCTCACAATGGAAGGATTGGCTGTTATGTCCTTACCCAAGTGATCAAACATAGACTCATCAATAGGGGATGATCTGACGTTACGTCCTACCTGATGTAAAGCAATAAGAGGTACCCACACCACCTGTGTAGTATTCTTGCCAAAAATGTTTAAAAGTTAATCAGATAACTGAATGCAAGTCAGATAAAAGAATGCAAGTCTTTCTAAAAGATCACTGACCTGGCTTTTTCAAAATATATCAATATTCATGCTTGTTCATGAAAAAAAAAGAACAAAAATGTTTGGGGAGTTATTCAAGATTAAGAAAAATTAAAGAGACATAGCAACTAGATGTAATCCACAAACTTTGACTGAATCCTAGATTTAAAAATAAAACAAACATCACACAGTATTTTATAACACAGAGATATAGAATAATACATTTGAAAAGATGAGATATTAAAACATTAACTGTGGGCTGAGTATGGTGATTCGTACCTATAATCTTAGTGCTCTGGGAGGCCTAGGCGGGTGGATTGCTTGAGCTCATAAGTTTAAGACCAGCCTGAGCAAGAGTAAGACCCCACCTCTAAAAAATAGCCAGGTGGTGTGGTGGGCACCTGTAGTCCCAGCTACTCGGGAGGCTGAAGCAAGAGGATCACTTGAGCCCAAGAGATTGAGGTTGCTGTGAACTATGATGACACCACAGCACTCTACCCATGGTGATAATCTGAGACTCTCTCAAAAATAAATAAACCGATAATGAAATAAATAAATAAAATATTAACTGTGTTAAATGTTGAGTTAAAGTTAATTTCTTAAGTATGACAAGTATTTATGGATGAAATATGGTATGCAAATTACTTTCAAATAGTTTGACAACAAAAATACATATATAGGACGCGCCTGTGGCTCATCGAGTAGGGCGCCGGCCCCATATTCCGAAGGTGGCGGGTTCAAACCCGGCCTCGGCTGAACTGCAAAAACAGAAAAATAGCCGGGCGTTGTGGCGGACACCTGTAGTCCCAGCTACTCAGGAGGCTGAGGCAAGAGAATCGCCTAAGCCCAGGAGTTGGAGGTTACTGGGAGCTGTGTGACACCATGGCACTCTACCCAGGGTGATAAAGTGAGACTGTATCTCTACAAGAAAAAGCAAACAAACAAACAAAATACATATATATAATATTCGTCTACATATGTGCATACACAGGGGAGGAGGAAAAATGACTGCGACAAAAATGTTAAAATTGGCAGATTTATGTGACGCATATAAAATTTAAATTATCTATATATATATATATATATATATATATATATATATATATATATTTTTTTTTTTTTTTTTTTTTGAGACAGAGCCTCAAGCTGTCACCCTGGATAGAGTGCTATGGCATCACAGCTCACAGCAACCTCCAATTCCTGGGCTCAAGCGAGTCTCCTGCCTCTGCCTCCCAAGTAGCTGGGACTAC
>CAUYRH010092310.1:0-10678 GCA_963574655.1 Perodicticus potto | reverse complement strand
GATCAAAATTGTTTTCACATAGTAAATGAGAAAATATCATGAATGTTACATTAATCAGGTTGATAAAAATATCTCCAATTGTATGGGAAGCCCACACACTGTACTCCAAGCCTGAATTATTGTACACAGTTATGACTCAATAAAAAATAATTTAAAAAATAAATAAATAAAAATCAACACCATGAATTCTTAGTTTCTTTATCCATAAAATAAAGACATGGTGTCTATAATACACAGTCATCTACAGCAGAGATTTACAACCTTAGAGCTAGGAGTGATTCCTTTCCCTGTCAATAGAAACTCAGATTCTTCTGAGGTCAGAGCCAGCTTCAAAAGAACACCCAACAGGGTGACATCAGCTTTCAAAGAGCCCTGCTATGGAGATTTGTGGAAAGAAATCTAAAAATCCATAGTTCATGAAAGTCAGGAATGTGGGATTCTGTTAAATTATTTTTGGTTATAGGAAAAATTGTTTTATTTTTCTTTTTAAATAAATCTGGAACAAATATACTTACAAATACTAGGAAGAATCAATATTGGAAAACTTATCCTCTTCATTATTCACAGACATCAGAAGGTCTGATAGTTTGCTCATTTGAATGACTTCTGTTACACAAACCCTGTTACAGGGTTTGGAGATGAGAAATTTAATTAGAATTATTTTACAAATATTCAGGTAAAAAGAGTGATAAAAATGTGGGTGAAAGTGAGGAGAGAGGAAAGAGGATAAAATTAAGAAATACCAAAACAGCAGTCTCATTCACAGCATATTCAAAACATTAGGACATATCTTACCCCTTCTCAACAATTGTCTACCCTTCATGTTCTATAAACTCCCTGAAGCATTAATACTCTAAAGTTAAGCTTAGGCTACCAACTCAAAAGTTATAGAACCTCCAAGGGCATCAAACACAAAGAGCTATTTTAATCAAGCAATCATTCAATCAATTCAAATAATGTTATTCAGTACAGTGATGAGCACGTAATAGGTGTTTAAAGCTGCAAACTCAAACCATCAATCACAAAGTATTTCTGGAAGTCCATATGTTTGTGTACGTATATGTACATATGTAAGTATATGCACACACACAAATGGTCTTTATCCAAGTGTGTTTCAGAATCACTTATTTTTCCTCTAAAGGAGTAAATTTGGCCCTACAGGGAAACTTACTCTAATATATCTATTAATTATAGACTGGGCAGATCTGCTTGAAGATTCTGTCTTCGAAGCAAGGAATATATCACAAACACTTTCCAGCATGGCTCAGAAGTCTAGGACCACTTTTTAATAAAACACCCAGGTACGAAAAATAAAATTCTCAATAGCCACTGTCAATGGAGTTGGCAATTTAAAGAAAAAGAAGACATATTACATAAAACTTGCAAACAGAAATCTGCTCTTCCGTTGCTGTTAGAAGGTAAAGAAAAGCAGTATTTATTCTATCTGAGAATGCCACCAAAGGGCAGTGTAAATAAAAACTAGATTCTGGACTTATATGGGTTTATAAAATGGTTTGTTATATTTAAGAGACTATGAGTTTTTTAAAAAGTATTCTATAAACATAAGGAATTTTTAGACTACGTTAAGTCTCTGTGCATTCATGGTTTTCAGATAAAGCATATATAATTTTGAGCAAACAATATGCTCACAAGAGGAAAGATCTATTTATTTCCAAAATAATTTGTTGGATTAAAATCATATTTTACATATCTTAAAATATTTCAATTACAATTTATTCAACCGGTTCATTTACATATGTAATATAGCACTTACAATGTATTAATATTAATAAAAGTAAACCTGACTCTCACTGAATCATTTGTAAAAAGGAAATCTTATGCATTCAGAGGACAATAAACCAGCTGTACCACCAAGCAGTTGTACATCTCAATATATGATCAGAATTTGCTAAATTCTTAGTCAAGCCAAAATAAGTCAATTGAGGGCAAAGGAAGCAAATAGTCTGTGGTGATGGTACGTAGGGGCAGCAACACAAGAGGCTCAAATCTCTCCTCTCTAACAACCTCTGAAGAGTTCTTTTACTTTGGATCTTCTGTCTTGCCTTTGGTTGTTTCTTTCCACACACAAGCCAGCCCTTTCTTTATCTAAATGTTTCTTAGGCACTAACCACCAGTGTGGTAATATTATGTTCAACTCATTCCTCCACTTCTCCCAACTGCTTATTAAAACTGGAAGGATAAAACCCAATCATCTGGGAGGTGTCACCTGTCACTGCCACAGTCACAGAGCACTTGTAAATGTTGGCAGGGATGTGACTTGCTTAGTAATAAAGAATCTGTCTCTTGTAAGGCAGACAGCAATATACAAGTTGTACATCTAGCCTAACTTGTCAATAGTGAAATGCAAAAGGCTGGCTTATATATATGTCTGAGCATATTTACCTTTCTCAGAGAGCTTTTGTTGGTGTTCTGCGGGGTCAGATTTTAATAGAAATAGAGCTGGTAACTTGTTTTGATGACTTTACTTTTATTTGTTGTGTTTTACAGAGATATTAAAAAGACTAAGGTGGTGATTCCACAACATTTTTTAGATGTAAGATTGTGAATCAGCATAAATATGGAGTTGATTTCCATGCTCTGGTATCAGCCTAGACATAATCATTCCATATGGTTATATTTCACACATTTAAATTTATGAAGCACTTTCATGTATATTATTCCCCATAATCTTTGAAGATAAAAGAAGACAGTGCAGTGTGAAGAAAGAAGAATTGAATTGAGCAGCAATAGACTCAGGATACCTGAATGGTCATGTCATCATTACAGGTAGAAATTATGGTTCTTGGAAAAGTCACCTTACCTTTCTAGGTTTACTTTATCTTCTTTAAACTAAGAGCTGCAGGTAGAAGATAACTAAGGTCCTGCATAGTTCTAACATTCTACTATTCAAAATTAGACAGATATTACTCTCGTTGAGTGCATTTCATCATTCCACACTAACAAAAACAGAAGGCTCAGAGAATTTAAGTTATGTTGTCAAAAGCATATGTCTAACAGAGTTAACCTTAGCTTGCTTCCAGGTATGTCAATAAAACCGGCATTAAACTTTCTACCCTTTCATGGAACTAGTAAGAATGTCAGCAGGTGGTGTCAATGGCTCTTAGCTAGGGTTGCCAGAATTAGCAACTAAAATTACAGGATGAAAATTTAATTTGGAATTTTGGACAAATAATAATTTTTTTAGTATAAATATGTTTCTAGTTATATTTTTAAATTATTAATTATTTATATGAAATTTAAATTTAAGTATACTCTATTTTATCTGGAATCACCATTCTTTCTCTATGAAAGAAGAAGATGGATGTTTCAGACAACCTCAAGGTACCTGCTGCTCCCAACTCCTTTTTAAAACTTATGTGGGGCAACTTATGTCAGAGTCATTTAGACACTAAAATTTGCCACACAGCACCTACTCTCTCTGGAACCCTGACCTTCAGGAAAGAAGAAACACTTCTCTGCTCCTTAGGTGTCTTGGCAGATTTGTTTGTCCCATCTTTCTTCCATCATGTCTGTCTTTGCAGATATGAGTCTTGCTTCAGGCCTTTCTCTATTCTCTACTGAGTTGATTCATCCTTTATCTGACACTATAGTTGTCTCCGTGGTATGTCTAAACACTGATCTGCTTTCCATTCCTCCAGTTCTTTATTAGTAATAAAGAATCGGTCTCTTGCAAGGCAGATAGCAATATGCAAGTTGTACATTTCTCATTCTTGGATTCTTAGCATATGGTTTGGAAATAGATCAATTCAGCCATCCTATTAGAACTTAGACTATATCCCTGGTACGGGTTGTCCTGTTGCCACATCTGCCAAGCAAGCTTGTAATGTCCTTCTCAGGGACAGAGCAAGATAATGGACCAGAAGTATAGTTTGGCTGAGCTCTCCAAGTATGACTGGGGAAAAAAAGAGAACCTGGCCATACCTGGTGCTAGGACCTTGCCTGGAGTTGAAGCTTGGGGTGCACAGTGAGGTGGTGATGTACAAGAGACTGCATGTGATCCTAAGCAGTGGAGATTTGACTCATTAGGCAAGAGATTGGGAGCCAATGAAAACAGCCAGCCCCCTGGTCCAGAAATGGGAGGAAGATTTTCCTCAGTTTCCAGTTCTGGGGGAGAAGCTACACATTGAGTGGAAGGCTTGGAAGAGTAGGGGGGCTCCCGCAGTGTATAGCAGCCAGATTTGAGTACCAGTTGGGGTAGATTTGCCATTGGTTTGGTGGCTAGCAAGGCAGCCATACTGGCAAGGTCCAGACTGCTGGGAGGCTGCCATTGTGGGAAGATCATAAAAAGGTCCTGAAGGTATGGCCTCTTAGCATGGAGGCTAAAGCACATCCCTCTTTGTTGTGCCTGCTGGGAGCAGAACTCCACTCTTGGGATGGGCTAAGTGGCTCCCACACCCCATGGGAGCTATTGTCAGTGGACACTGTGAGACCTGCCTCTGAAGGCTTCTGGAGAGCTGTAAGATCCCAATCCAGCAAAGCTAAGGAAACAATCAGGCAATCATTGAAGACAAGTAAGTCAGGAAGCCAGACCATGCCTAGGAACTACAGAGAATTTACCTGCTGTGTTCTCTGTCCCCTGAAAAAACCATAGCGCCACTTGGTGGCCCGGCAATATATTGCAACATATATATTCCTATTAAAGCTGCTTCTCATATCTATATGTGTGCACACACGCGCGCGCGCACACACACACACACACACACACACACATATATATATAATTCTTTTCTTATTTTTTCTTCTTTTTCTGGTATTTGTTTCTTCTTTATTCTTTTCTTTGTTTCTGTGGTTGCCGCTGTTTTTGGCTATTTGCACTTTTTTGTTTTGTTTCGTTGTGTTTCGTTTTTGCAATTTGGTTGGTTCTATTCTTAACCTCCATTTTTACATTCATCAAGTACTCCTTTTGGTTATGGCATTTTAACCTCATTTATTCTCTCTATTTCATTCCTATAGATTCTCTCTTCTGATAGAGATTCTATTACTTTTCTCACCTTTCCCACATTAATCGCTTTTGTATCAGCTAAGATATCCTCTCCTTTTTTGGTCTTCCTTCTTTCTCTCCTTTTTCTTCTCTCTTTCTCCTTTATTTGATACAACTGTATTTTTAATTTTATTTGTATATTCTTCTTTTAATTTTATTTGTATATTCTTGTATATTCTTGTATATTATTTTATTATAATAATAATAATTATTATTATATTTTTTTTGCTGAGAACTGGGTGGCATGGCCATTGTCTGGTGGGTAGGTCGCAGCAGTCATCTGGCTCAAGGAGGCCAAGATATCATGGTCTAGGGAGCCCTTTTACCTTTGGCCCTGGGAAGACAGTGTTGGCAAGTCCACAATGCAGAATTTCTCTATTTCTTTTTCATTTTCATTTAATTTTCCCTTTCGCTTTTCATTTTTGCTCTTTTCTTTCTCTTCCCATTTTTGGTAGAGGAAGAGTCTGGGTTTGCTGAGGCTGTTAAGGAGCTCCTGATTTCAAGGAATTCACCCAACCCACCCCTTCAAAATCTTTGAGTGCAGGCATGGCCTTAGCACTGTGCCAATCAATACCATTTCTCTCTCTCATTCTCTCTTCCTGTCTTCCTTGTCTCCTGTTCATCAATCTTTTCGTTCATTCCCCCTTCTTTTTAAAAATTTTTCTCTCTCCTTTTTTTCTTTTTTCTTTCTTTTCCTCTTGTTTCTTCCTGCTTGCTCTTTACCCTTTTCTTCCTTTTGGCTTTATACAGAGAGACCAATTCAACGCTCTGAGACAAGGAAATTTGAAAAAAGGAGGAAATGAGAAGGAAAAAGGAAGATAAGGAGGTGAATAAGAAGAAAGCACACATGAGGAGGAACAAACAGAAAAATTTTCATACCATGTAAAACCAAAATAGAGCAACTCCTCCAAGGAACTATTAGGCAGCTACTGCAGAAGACTCCACCTGTAAAGAATATAACTTGCCAGGAAAGGAATTTGAAATATGGATGATAAAATCAATAAAAGAAATGGATGAGAAAATGGAAAGATGGAACAAAAAGTCAGATGAAATATATGTGGCATATAGAAAGGATATGGTGGAACTTAAGGAAATGAAGGAGACAATCAATGAATTTTGCAGTAGAAAGTGTCAAAAATAGGTTAGACCATGGAGAAGAAAGAACCTCAGACTAAAGGATAAACTTTTTGAGTAGTAGATAAAGAGGAAGAAAAGGAGAGAAAGCAGAACAGTCACTTAGAGAACTATGAGATTTCAAACTATGAAGTATTCAAACATATAAATAATACTAGAAGGGAAAGATGATTGTCCTAAAGGAATGGAAGTCCTACTGGAGACTATCATAAATTAAAATTTCCCAAGTTTTACTAAAAATCCCTACACATTCCTTTTAGCTGGATTTTGAACCCAGGGTAATCTCAACTCAAACGAAGCTTCTCCAAGACACGTTGTAATGAAACCGTCCAAAGTCAAGATGAAAGAGAAAATTATGTGAACAGCTATAAGTAGGCTCCAACTGATCTCAAAGGGCAGAGCCATTAGGATGACAGCATACTTTTAAACTAAAATTTTCCAAGCCAGAAGAGAATGGTCATCCACCTTCAGAATTCTTAAACAAAACAATTTTCAGCCCAGAATTCTGTATCTTGCTAAACTAAGCTTCAAAATTGGTGGAGAAATCAAATCTTTTGTGGATATACAAACACTGAGGAAATTTGCCATCATATGAGCTCTACAGAAAATATTTAGACCTATTCTCCACACTGACCATCACAATGGACCACCAGTAAAGTGAACACCCACAAGTAAAAGGTCAAAACTTTGCTTCCACAATGGTACAAGGGATAAAACTGTACAACGAACTTTCACAAAATAAGATGAATAGAATTCCACCACACTTATCAACTCTCTCAATAAATGTCAATGGATTGAATTCCTCAGTGAATAGACACAGGCTGCCCCTGCTTGGATCACAAGCCATCCATGTGATGTTTCCATGAAACATATCTAGCCTTGAAGACTCGGGGTTAAGGGATGGAAAACAGTATTATAAGCAAATGGAAATCAGAAGAAAGGAGGTGTTGCAATGCTCTTCACAGATACAAGTTGATTTAAAGCAACTAAAGAAAGACAAAGATACACACTTCATATGGGTCCAGGGAACAATACAATAAGAAGGCATTTGAATTTTAAACATTTATGCACCCAACTTAAATATCCCAGTTTCAAGAAACAGATCTGGAGGGGTCTGAGAAATATGATATTCCATAACACCATAATAGGTAGGGACTTGAACAACCTTCTGACAGAACTAGGCATATCCCTTAAACAGAAACTATACAAAGATGCCAAAGACTAAAATGTGACCCAAGAACAAATGGAATTAATATACATATACAGAACACACCATGCCAAAGCTAAAGAATATACATTTTTCATCAGAACATGGAACATACTCCAAAATAGATACATCCTAGGATATAGGATATAGGATATAGTCAAAGCTCAGCAAAATTAAAAGAATAGAAATTATACCTTGTATCTTCTCAGACTACAAGGCACTGAAGGTGGAATTCAACTCCAACAAAAACATTCATCTCCACACAGACTTGGAAATTAAATAATCTTATGCTGAATGAAAGTTGGGTTCAGGAAAAAATAAAAGAAGAAATTGTTAAATTCCTCAAACATAACAACGATGAAGACAAAAGTTACCAAAACCTGTGGTATACAACAATAGCAATCTTAAGAGGAAATTTATTACATTAGATGCCTTCATTCAAAAAGCAGAAAGAAAGAAAGAATCAACAAACTCATGAACCATCTTATGGAATTATAAAGAGAAGAACAATTTAATCACAAACACAGCAGAACAAAAAAAAATAACCAAAATTAAATCAGAGATTAATGAAGTAGAACACAAAGAATCATTCAGAAAATTAATAAAACAAAAAATTGGTTTAAAATCAAGTAAAATCCCTAACAACTTCAATCAGAAATGATCAGGAGGAAATAACAATAGATGCCACGGAGATACAAGAGATTATCTCTGAGTACTACAAGAAATTCTATGCTTAGAAATTTGATAATGTGAAGGAAATAGATCAATACCTAGAATCACACCATCTCCCTAGACTTAAACAAAAACAAATAGATCTCTTAAAATTTCATAACTAAGACTGAAGAAACAATAAAAAATCTCCTAACAAAAAATGTCATGTTCCAGATGACTCCACACCAAAATTCTATCAAATGTTCAAAGAAGAGCTTATTCCCATACTACAGAAATGATTCCAAAAAATTGAGGAGGAAAGAATCTTCTCCTACACATTCTATGAAGCAAACATCACCCTGAAACTGGACCTGCACTTCTCACTACTTAAAAAAATTGATTCAAGATGGATAAAAGATTTAAATCTAAGTCATGAAAAAATAAACATCCTTGAAGATGGATGAAAAAAGAAAATGTGGGGGAAACACTTGAAGATATCAACCTGGGGAAAAGATTTTATGAAAAAGACTTCATGGCAATTGGAACAACAGCAACAACAATAAACAAATGAGACTGAATTAAAGTGAAAAGCTTCTGTACAGTTAAGGAAACAACAACCAAAGCAAATAGACAAATCTCAGAATGGGAAAATATATTTGCATATTATAATCTGACAAAAGCTTAATAACTAGAATCTACAGAGGACTCAAATTAATCAACAAAAAAGAACCCAACAGTCCCATATATCACTGCATAAGAGTCATCACTAGAACCTTCTCTAAAAGAGTACAGACAAATGGCTAAGAAACAAATAAAAAAATGCTCATCATCAGAGAAATGTAAATTAAAATCACCCTGAGATATCACCTAACCCCAGTGAGAATGGCCCACATCACAGTCTCAAAGCTGCAGATGCTGGTGTGGATATGGAGAGAAGGAAACACTTTTACACTGCTGGTGGTACTGAAAACTAATATAATCTTTTTGGAAGGAAGTTAGGAGAACTCTCAAAGAACTCAGATTAGACTTCCCATTTGATCCTACAATCCCATTACTGAGCATTTACCCAGAAGAAAAAAATCATTCTATCATAAGGATATTTGTATAGACTGTTTATTGCAGATCAGTTTACAATTGCCAAAATGTGGAAATAACCTAAATGCCCACCACCCAAGAATGGATTAACAAGCTGCGGTATATGTATACAATGGAATACTATTCAGCCATTAAAAAGGATGGAGACTTTGGGTGGCACTTGTGGCTCAAGGAGTAGGGCCCCATATACCAGAGGTGGCAGGTTCAAACCAGCCCTGGCCAAGAACTGCAACAACAAAAAAAAAAGATGGAGACTTTACATCTTTTGCATTAACCTGGATAGAGGTGAAACACATTCATCTTAGTAAAGAATCACAAGAATGAAGAAAAATCCAATGTACTCAATTCTAATATGAAGGCAGTAGATAAGCTAATATAAGGTAGGGAGTAGGGGAATGAGGGAGCAAAGAGAGGGAAGGAGGAAGAGGCATGGAGGTCACAAGGTATGGCACACCTCTTGGGAGAAGGACACAATTATAAGTATAACTTTATCTAACAAATGCAATCAGTATAACCTAATTCTTTGTGCCCTCAATGAATCTCAAACAATAAAAAAATATTAATTCCTGGGCAGTGCTCATAGCTCAGTGGGTAGGGCACCAGCCACATACACCAAGGCTGGTGTGTTCAAACCCTGCCAGGGCCAGCTAAACAACGACAACTGCAATGGAAAAATAGCCAGGCATTTTGGCAGGCACCTGTAGTCCCAGCTACTTGGGAGGCTGAGGCAAAAGAATTGCTTAAGCCCAAGAGTTGGAGGTTGCTATAAGCTGTAACACCACAGCACTCTACCGAGGTAGAATGAGACTCTGTCTCAGAAAAAAAAAAAAAAAATATATATATATATATGTAATAAAAATTCCTTCTCAGTATGCTACCCTCTCACTCATCTTACTGCAGAGCTAACATCATACAAATCATGCTATAGAATGGGAATTATTCCAGAGGCTTCCTTTTATATAAGATGGTCCACATCTTTGTAGTTGGCTAGAACTGCCCAGTCCAATATGGCAGCCATCAGCTACCTGTAGCTATGTAAACTTAAATTAATCTAAATTAAATAAAATTTAAAATTCTATTCTTCAGTCTTCCTAGCCACATTTCAAGAGCTCTGTAGTCATACTGGCTCATGACTACTGTATTGATCAGCACTGGTATAGAACATTTCTATTGTCACAGAAGGATTGGACAAAGCTACTTTACACCAAGACTTGACAAAAGTGTTCTTTAAAGAGTCTGACAATAAATATTTTATGCTTTATGGGCCATATTGTCTCTACCTCATATTCCTCCTTGTTTTTTACAATGCTTTAAAAAGTAAAAGCTATTTATAACTAATGTTCATACAAAAATTAGCTACTTGCCAGATTTAGCCCACAAACCATAAATTGCTAACCTCTCCTCTGAACCATTCTTCTTGTTGGAAAGCTATTATGCCCATCTTCTTATTTTTCTTTGTCAGCAAGTTTATATCCTCAATGACCCCTCAGTTAGTTTTACCTGGCTCTGATAACTATGCCCCAAGTCTACCACTTGCCTCAACTTTTACCATATCCATTTGCACTTAGAAGCATAGAAAACAGTATTGT
>CAUYRH010092309.1:0-18335 GCA_963574655.1 Perodicticus potto | reverse complement strand
GAAGCCTCACGCTGTCTCCCTGTGTCCCCAAGGGGAAGTTCCTGGGTAGATCCTGCCTGCCAGAGATGCCTGAAGTCCTCTCTCCCCAGTCTCACCGTGCCCAGCCACAAGGAAGCTGTTACTCGGCTGCCATCTTGCTCCACCCTCTTGAACATATATTTTTAATTTGCATTTGTGTAGATTGTGTTTTGGGCTCTGCACTATATTTAGTCCACGTTTTCTACCTCTGCCGTGTTCCCTGCGTGCTGCGTGTTGCTGTCCCTCTTTACGTAGTAATGAGCTCGCACATTCCTCCTGGCCCCTGAATTGCAACAGTGGGACCTCATATATAACCCCTCATGGATCTGCATGGGAATTTTCTGCTATATCCTAGAAAATGTCTAGAATGACTACCCAGTCTTTGTTTCTACCAGCAGTAGATAAGGTTTCCTACATCACATCCCAGCCCAAATTTGGTATTTTCTAGATTTCTGTGCACATAAAGTGATTTATGATTGTTATTTCCATTTTCTGTCTTAAACGTCTGTATTTGATTGTCTCAGCATATACTCACTTTGTGTGTCCTCTAATTCAGATCACCTCTTCATACCTTTGTTCTCTTTCCTATAGAGGTTCTTATCTTGGCTGTTGGTTTTCAAGAGTATTTTATACAATCTCGATAGTATCTCCTTGTTGGCTTTAGACACTCACAAGTACCTTTTCCCATTCTTCTCTGTCAGCTTGGCTCACAGTCTCCTTCACTGAGCAGAAATCTTTAATTTTGATGTAAAAAAAAAAATTCATCTTTGGGGCATAAATTTAAAAATTACTTGCCACCAAAGATCAGAAACATCCTCCTACATTATGATCCACTAACTTTATAGTTTTACCTTTTATGTTCAGGCCGTTGTCCTCATAGAATCCGTCACTGTTCATGATGTGACATCAAAGTCCCATTTTCTTTTCCTGGGTACAATTAACTCCTGGTCCCCAGTGTGAGGAAAACCTTTGCTTCCCCCATTAGGGAATTTTAATTGTCATTAGAAGAATTGTCGTATATTATAACAATGTCATCTCATCAAGCATGTGCACGACTCTCTCCTATTACTCAACTCTTGTTTTATGTCTTTTAATAAAATCTTAAAATTTTCCCCATAGAGGTCTTATGTGGTCTCTACTGATTTAATTCCTAGATCCTTGATAATTCTCATTCTTTATTATATTTTGATTTTTTATATATTTTTATATTACTAAAGTGTTGAAATGTGGTTTTGTTGTCCATTATTTTAAGTTGATCTTGTATCCAGCAGTTTTCTTTAATCCTCTTATTGTAGTAGATTATCAGTTAATCCTGGTCTTTTTCTAGATGTTAGATCATATTGTCTGAAAATAGTGATAGTTTTATCTTTTCCTTCAATGTTTACATCTAATTTCTTTTTCTTTCTTTATAGCTTTGATCAGAACCTCTAATATTGTATTACACAGTAACGGTGATAGTGGGCTTGCTTATCTTAGTTCTGTCTTTTTCTTTTTGACACAGAGTCTCACTCTGTGTCCTGGGTAGGGCCCTGTGGCATCATAGCTCACAGCAACAACAAACTACTGGGCTCAAGCGATCCTCTTTCCTCAGCCTCCTGAGTAGTTAAGATTATAGGCACCTGGCACAATACCTAGCTAGTTTTTCTATTTTTAATAGAGACAGGGTCTTGCTTTTGCTCAGGCTGGTCTCAAACTGCTGAGCTTAAATGATCCACTGGCCTTGGCCTCCCAGAGGGCTAGGATTCCAGGCATGAGCTATGGCACCTGGCCTATTGTTCTCATTCTTAAAGGAAATACACTTTAAAGTTCTCCTTTAAATCAAATAGTTACGGAAGGCTTTTTATTTATTTTTTTATTAAATTATAGCTGTGTACATTAATGCAATCATGGGGTAAAATGTGCTGATTTTATATACAATTTGAAATATTTTCATCAAACTGGTTAACATAGCCTTCATGGCATTTTCTTAGCTATTATAAATGCAGAATATAAATGTCTGAACACAATGGAAGGCTTTTTTTTTTTTTTTTCTTTTGAGACAGAGCCTCAAGCTGTCACCCTGGATAGAGAGCTGTGGCATCACAGCTCACAGCAACCTCCAATTCCTGGACTCAAGCGAGTCTCTTGCCTCTGCCTCCCAAGTAGCTGGGACTACAGGCGCCCGCCACAACGCCTGGCCATTTTTTGGTTGCGGCCGTCATTGTTGTTTGGCGGACCTGGGCTGGATTCGAACCCGCCAGCTCAGGTGTATGTTGAGCCACAGGCGCCAAACCAGAATGGAAGGCTTTTTAAATCTTCACCAAGTTAAGCAAGTTCACTCTATTCTGAATTTTTAATGAAATATTATTTTAAAATCATAGATATGGGTCAAAGTTGATCAAATGCCTTTTTTGCATCTATAAAGATAATAATGACTTTCCCTTTTATTGATAAGTTTAATTAATTGATTTTGTGATGTTGAAAATCATTGCAAAGCTGGGAAAATTCTACTTGTTCGTGATAGATTATTTTAAATAGATTTTTGGATTCAACTAGTTATTATTTAAGATTTTAAAAACAATTTTAAAGAAAGGGAGTCTCACACAGGCTGGTCTCAAACTCCTGGTCTCAGTTGCTTTCCAAAGTGCTAGGATTATAGTGTGAGCCACTGTTCTGAGCCCTTATATATGATTTTTTTCGCTTCTAAAATCATGACTGAAACAACTTTATAATTTTTCTTTTCTTATATTCTTCTTATCCCGCTTGAATAAAAAGTTGAATGACCTCCTCATATCAACTAGGTAGCTTTTGTTCTTTTTCTATTTTCTGGAACAACTTAACATAAGATAGGAAATTAAGTATTCCATGAATGTTTGCTAGAGCTCATCTCTAAAACCATCTGGACCTAGGGCTCCTTGGCAAGGGAGGGCTTTGTTTGCTGTCTCAATGTAGTACTTTGGTCTATTTAAGTTTTCTTTTTCTTCCACCAATTTCCCACACTTGAGAGTGTTTAGAGATCATTACTCATTAAATTTTCACTCCCATCCTGTGGGAAAATTTGATTCCCTGACCTGTTGGGATTGCGTGTGGCCATATGTCTTGCTTTGATCATTGGAATGTTAGTGGATTCCATATGAGCAGAAAGAGTCCTTAAATGTCCTGTGGCATGGGTTAGCCTTTAGCTCCTAAGAAGCAGTGCTTTAGAATGGGACAATCTCTTAACTCTACTTTTTTCTCGTCCAGCACACCGGAAGCATATGACATGTCCATCTGTAACAGTGACTCATGAGATGGGGCAACTGATATAAGACCCTCCAGAGGAATGTGTGTAGTTTTTAAAAGTGCTACCCACGTCCAACTGAGTCGCTGTCATAAGGAACCCATATCTACACATCTTCAGTCATATCACAAAATAACTAAAGTTTTAAAAGGAGTTGTATAGTAAAAACTTCCCTGTTACTCTAGGCCTGTGGCTGCAGATGTGACTGCCTCTCTTGGTGGGTGTTGAGTGTCTGCTTCACCTCTTCTGTAGTCCTTGGTCTTCAACCTCTGAACTGTGCCTTTGGACCCTGTGTAGTTCCTCTTGACCCTGTGATAAGGTGGACACATATCACAGAATTCAGGGTAAAAAGGGGGGAGCTTGACCAGGCAGGACGCTGGGCCTGTGGACTTTCCTTTACTCCAGCCAGTAGTAGGTGGGGAGTACCATCCACCCTGAGATTTGTTGGAAGAGGCGGCTTTTTTTTATGGAACTAGTAAAGTCAGAAACACACAGCTCGTGGAGATGGTGAGTTGGAAACTTGACTTGGAGGA
This sequence comes from Perodicticus potto, assembly GCA_963574655.1. Lineage (NCBI taxonomy): Eukaryota > Metazoa > Chordata > Mammalia > Primates > Lorisidae > Perodicticus > Perodicticus potto. The sequence continues at coordinate 14,525 of CAUYRH010092309.1, read as the reverse complement.
TCTTTCTTCTTTGAGGTGACAGTCAGTTACTGGAAAACTTATATAATGCATTTCCTTTTTCACTTGGCAAGGGCATAAAGATGGAGGAGGAGGTCACAAAGTAGAAGACACAGTCTCTGCCCATAAGGAGCTTGAGAGACAGCAATGTCAGTTACATGTGACACATTGGGACCTGACTCTAAATGCATGGGAATTGGAAAGCAGACTTTTAGGTCTGAGGCCAGAACAACTGCTGATAGGTATGGGGCAGGGAGGAGGAGATAGACAGAGAAGCTCTGCTTTTCACTCTTGTAATGACCCCACAGTGGGGGGTGGAAGGGTGAGAGAGTACGTTGGGGGGAGGGAGTAGAGTGGGGGAGAGATTACCCCATCCCTTTAAAGTGGATCCTTGCCTTTGTTATGGTAGATGCATTTGTCAGTTTAACTTCGCTGAGAATGGGATTTAAAAATTGTATCAAAGACTTAGAGCTATATAAGGAAGAACATTTTGCTTGTTTAAAAGGAGTTATAGTCCCATTTAGGGTTTTTAAAACCAGAATGGACATTCTATGCCATAATGTGTGATTGTATGATAGTTCTTCTTTTTTTTTGAGACAGAGTCTCACTGTGTTGCCCTCTTAACAATGCTAGGGTGTCATAGCTCACAGCAACCTCAAACTCCTGAGCTCAAGCAATCCTCTTGCCTCAGCCTCTTGAGTAGCTAGGACTACAGGTGCCTGCCACAATGCCTGGCCAATATTTTTCCCCTATTTTGAGTATTTCTAGTAGAGACAGGGTCTTGGTCTTGCTCAGGCTGGTCTCAAACTCCTGAGCATAAACAATCCACCCCCCTCAGTCTCCCAGAGCGCTAGGATTATAGGAGCGAGCCACTGCACCCAGCCTGTGTGACGGTTCTTAACCAGGGATAGTAGTGCCTCACCCAGGGCACATGAACATGTGTGCTTGTGATGGGGTGGTGGATGTTACTAGCAATTTATAGGCATAAGCCAGGGATGCTAAGGACCCCACCACGTACTGGGGAAAGCTCTGCACTGCACACTGTCTAAAATGCTGAGGGTGCTCATACAGAGAAACACTTGGCTTCCCAAGCTTCAGTCATCTGGATTCCACTTGTTCAATTTTTGACATATCTATATACCACTGATTAACTGCTTTTTTTAAAAATTTACTTTCCATTTTTAACGGGCTTTTCTTTTTTATTTACCTTCTGTCATTCTGTATCTGCTTTTTATTCACTTCTTTACTTGCCTCGGTCCTTGTAATCAGGGGTTTGAAATACTGTTTATACTTTTCTAATCATATGTAGTGTTAAAACAGACACATGACTATTGTAATACAGAATGTTCGTCCATGCACCACCTGATATCTTGCACACCACCCGTGGTATGCGTGCTAGCTTTCAGAAACAGTGGCCAGATGGTCGCAGTGGATTAATTTATGGCTTGACCTGTTTTTATGTAGTATATCCTTGAGAATTGACACTGAAGCTTTGGGATTCTTATTTTTAAGTAACCTTGTATTCAGCAGAATTCGTGAGCTGAAAGGGCCTCTTGAGGATACTTTCCCAGATAGAGGTCAGACGGCACGAACAGCTGTGATTGCCTCTGTGTGTGTGTAAAGATGTCCAGTTGGAAGGGCTTGGTCTGCTTGGCCGCTGGTGCTTGTGTGCCAGTTGTCTTTGCCTCCGCCTGTGTCCGTAGACTGCTGGCTGTCTCCCAGTTAGGAGGCACTATTACAAGGGGTGGATGACCCTACCCTGAAAGGGTGGTGTGTGGAAGAATCAGAGCAAACTCTGTCCTTACTTCCAAAGAATTGGCTCCGAACATATGTGCTGTCCTAGCTGGCCAGGAGCGAGAGAGAATGATGACAGAGTGTAGCAAAAACACAGACGCTCCCTCCCCAGTACCCAGGGAACTGAGCCAGAAAACAGTTAGAACAAAACTAAACCTAGCCCCAAATTCACCGACAGTGAATAAACTAATAAAAAACAACAATAAAATTGCAACTTTATGCCGGGCACTTTGAAAAGTGGCAGGCGAGGAAGGAAGCACCCCACCCTGAGCCCTCCGAAGTGGTACTAGGAAAAGGTGAGGGGGAAAGTTCCAGAGGGTTCCTCCTGCTACAGAGCAATGTGGAGAGAAGCCGGTTGGGGAGCAGAGAAGGCAGCCTTGGGAATGTCCAGAAGACCCTCCATAGAGGCAGGAAGGTGTCCCAGTCTCTGTGCAGTCACTGGAAAGAGGCCCTAGGAGTGAATATGCTCTGGACAGGCGGAGCGGTGTCTGTTTGGGACATTGAACTGGCTTCCAAAAGAGCACAGCGCCCCCCCTCGCCCGCCCCCGCAAAGGCAGCCCCAGTGAGTGATACCTCTCCTCCATGGCAGAAAAGTACACGGAAGGCAGCAGCCAACCTCAAATTGTAGCTCAGGAAGAAAAAGGGAACTGGCCCCCTACAAAATGAAGACAGTGTCAAAAGATACATCAGCTTGTGGGACGAGAGCAAAGAGCAGTCCTGGGCAGAGATGCTCATGTTGTAAGTATGAGCAAGATGACAAGGAGTGTCACAGCAACTCTGTGAAATGCTACAGTGAAAAAAGGAAAGGACAAAACACAGATCGCAAAAATAAACATACAACTAATCTGGTCTGAAAGGAAACCCAGCCCTGAAAAATTGTAACCTCATGAGTGTTTTATGCTGTAGAAGAAAGAGTTCAGTATCAATAAAGGAGAAAGAAAAACTCAAAGTATAATTATGATAAACCAACAATGGGGTTCTTTTTAACTTTTATTTTTAATTGTGGTAGAATATACACAATATAAAATTTACCATCATTAGCCTTTCTAAATGCACAGTTCAGTAGTGTTAAGTACATGTACCTTGTTTTGCAATTTTCAGAACTTTCTTCATCTTCCAAAACTGAAACTCTATACCTATGAACAATAACTTTCATTCTTCTCTCCCCCAGCCCCTGACAGCCACCATTCTACTTTTCTGTCTTTTTGAATTTGAGGCCTTTAAGCACCTCATAGAAATAGAATTAGAGAATGTTTGTCTTCCTGTGACTGGTTTATTTCACTCAGCATAATGTCTTCAAGGTTCATCCACATTATAGCACATGTTAGATAATACTAAGGCTAGATAATACTCCACCGTACATGTTTACCACATTTTCTAAGGCTAGATAATACTCCACCGTACATGTTTACCACATTTTCTTTATCCATTCATCCATTGATGGACACTTAGGTTTCTTCAACCTTTTGGCTACCATGAATAATGTTGCTATGAACACAGATGTACAAATATCTCTTCAAGTCCCTCCTTTCGATTCTTTTGGGTATATACCCAGAAGTGGAATTGCTGGATCATATGATAATTCTGTTAGTTCTGTGGAACTGCCTTTCTGTCCTCCATAGCAAATGTACCATTTGACACTCCCACCAAGACTGCACCGGGTTCTGATTTCTCCACGTCCTCGCCAATACTTGGTACTTTTCTGTTGCCTTGATAGTAGCCATCCTAACAGATGTGAAGTGGGATGGAATTTTTAAAAGATAGCACCAAGAAAAGAAATTGAGAATAAAAGCACCCTACAAGATTAGAACCAGAAAACAACCTTCCCCAAACACACACACAGAATAAACACAGCTGAAACTAAGATGACTGGTATGGGGGAAAGAATGATGAGATGAACCCAGGGAGGGGATTAAAACAATAATAGAACAAATGCTAGCCCTGGAGGAAAGGGAGAACCATCCACCCCATGGAGCAGAAAAAGAATGCGACAAATGACCCAGAAAGATTTTTCTGAAAAGAAGAGAGAATGGAAACTTTGCTCAGAAAGTCATGCCACATACCTGGAAAAGCAGATGAACTCCAATACTTTAGACCCCAGACAGAAAAAGCAAGTTAGACTAAATGTCAGATGAGCAGGTCAGTATCAGAATTCTCCACATCAACTTTCCCTACCATAAAATAGGAACGAGGTCTACAAACTTGCAAGGAAAACCAAATTATTTAAATAATATAAAATTATATTCATAATTAAAAATTGCAGTATCAAAAGGAATATAAAAATACAAAATGGTATAAAATTATTTTCTAAATGTTAAGTTTTTGTCCCAGTGAAGGCAGTAAGCAGGCGGTCTTGACCTGAACGAATTCAGGGAATATTGCAACCAGGAGCCTTTCTTGAAAAAAAAAAAAAAATCACCCTGTGATGAAATTGACCCAAATAACTCAAATCAGAATAACAGCCCCAGGAGTAGAAAAGCCACAGTTGAAAAAATAACAACAATAAACCACTGGTGAGCATTCAAGCCATTATAATGTAGTCGTGAGACTAAACAGCTTGGGGTGGAGGGCATAGATTATTATTACAGAAACACACAAATCCTTGGCACTGGACAAGATAAAAATTATGTAAGTAACAAAGAGGTGTGAGGAAAGGGAGAAGGAATGTAAAGTGCTAATTATGGAACATTAATTTGAAAACATGCAGTTAACCCCTTGGGTTTTCACTAACTTTTTCTATGAATTAAATCTCGCGTATGAGTGTTTGTGTGTTTTTAAGTGTGTATGTAACTTACAACTGCAGTTCAGAATGTCACTTTGTTTCACTTCTGCTTTTTCTTATGTTAAATTCAAACAAAATTCAATAGCTCTTATTGGGAAGGGGAAAGCTCTTATGTGATCACTTTAAATGAAATCATCGCTGTGCACCTGTCCTCCTAACAGTATATGTGCATAAAGAGCTGTCCAAATGACGTTCACCAGATGTCAACACAGGGGTGGGACGCTGGATGTGGGAAAGTGGCACAGCAAAAGAGGGTGCACGACATCAGAGAGATGGAAATGGAAAGGGACGGCAAAGCAGGGTGCCCAAGGTAGCCCCAGATTTATGTTTTTTTATATACAAGAAAGGAAACAGACCCAGTTATGATCAGCGGGTTTCTCTAATGGGATTTCTATTTATTTTCCTTTCCTTATTTTCTGTAATAAACATTTTTATAGATGCCAGGTGGCATTTCATTGTTCACTGAAACGCGGTGTGGTGCTGAGCAGCCCCGAGCAGACCGGGCGAGTTGGCCCCGCCGTCTGGAGGCCTTGTCCCGTTGTCCCCCGCTTTCTCACTTGTCCCCGCAGGCGTGTACGCTTGCTGGCTTCACCTTGCTGTTTCTTTTCTCCTCCGCAGGTGACGGGATCGCCGGGATCCCCCCGCATGCCCTCAACAGCTGCCCAACCGACAAGCAGCTCAACCAGCTGGCCCAGAGGCTGGGCGCCGAGTGGGAGCCCGTGGTGCTGTCCCTGGGACTGTCCCAGGCAGATATCTACCGCTGTAAGGCCAGCCACCCCCACAACGTGCAGTCGCAGGTGGTGGAGGCCTTGGTCCGCTGGCGGCAGCGCTTCGGGAAACAGGCCACCTTCCGGAGCCTGCACAGAGGCCTGCGCGCCGTGGAGGTGGACCCCGCGGTGCTGCTGCAGGCGCTGGAGTGATGGGGCCTCCGCCAGCGCACTCAGCAGCGGCAGAGGCCAGCTGGCCGGATCCCAGCCTCACTCAGAGCAGGCGGTTTTGTGTTTAGGTTACTTTCGCTTTTTTTTTCTTTTTAATGATCCTCAGATTGAAGAAGAGAAGAAGGTTTCCACTGGACATGTCTTGAGAGGCCAGATGACTCAGCAGATGTCCTATCTTGTCTCCACAATGTGTTGTTTTTAATTGTTTGAAGATTGTATTGTTGTAATTGTGCAGTTTTTAATTGTGTGGTTGTCTTTTCATGGAGCAGTCAATCATAACATTTTAAAAAAGACCATGTTACCACATCGTGTGCAGGTATCCTATATATAAAACGTCCACCTTTACATTGCCTGGAAACAGAACTGTGGACTTTGCTATTCATAATGATGATGAAAATGAAAAGTGAATTACTAAATATAATGTGCCTCTTTCATGAAAAAATATTGTGTGTGTGCTTTTTTTTTCTTTGTCATTCTTGTGTTGCTTAGATTAAGGGTTTGAAATTACAGTAATCATTTCTTTAGGACAGAACTATTAGTAACAGTGAAATGGATACATTCCCCTGTCAAAATAAATAGCTGAGGCAGGATGTCTGTATTAAATATAAGACTCTAAATTAAAGCTCCCTGCAAAGACCATTTCAAGTACCAGCGTCCATACCTGTGCCATCCATTTAAAGCCATTATTCAGGGGACAAAAGGGGTGTGGTCTTTCCATTGAAGCCTGAATGATTGATAGACATGCTGTGCTCCTCAGGAGTGTGGCTGACTGAGCCTTCCGTCCTTGTAGGAATAATGCAGGGTGCTCAGAATGCGTTACCATTTTCAAGGCTGTTCGTATGCATGATCTCATTTGGACCTCTCAACAAATGAGACAAGGTTGGTTTTGCATCCTTATATCGAGACAAGTGATTTTCCTGGGGTGAATGAGCTCAGGTACTGGCTTCTCCTCTCTCCTGTGTGCTCATTTAAGAAGCTTAAATTTAGGGGAGGTTGCTGGGGGATGGAGGGTCACTGTTTATGGCACACCTCTTGGGGGGCGGGACACAATTATAAGTGGGACTTAACAAATGCAATCAGTGTAACCTAATTCTTTGTACCTTCAATGAATCCCAATAAATAAATAAATAAAGTTTGAATTCTAGTCCCCACCAACTAGCAATATGCCCTTAAACAAGTTACTTAACCTCTCTAAGCCTCAGTTGCCTCATTGGTAGAATGGGGAGGTGATTGTACTCACCTCCAAGATTTTTGTGATAATTAAACAACATTGTCCACCAAGGGTGCTTCCCGAGCTGGCCCTTAGTAGGAAATGGTAGCTGTTAATTTGCCACCGTGGCTGAATAGGTAGTTCATAGCCAAAGCTGAATTGTGGCTAAAGCTGAGGGCACTGCCATGTTTCTTGGTAAACTTTAAAATGTAATGTGATACTATAAACTCTATAATGGATTCAGTATGTGATCTGCCCTTCTTAATAATTGGGAAATTCCTGATTGTAACATAACTCAGGAGTTTTCAAAAGGGAAAATCATACTTCTTACCTCTCTTTGTTCTGAGGACAAGTATACAGAATGGTAGGGCTGAGCACGAAATGGGAGCTTACAAAGAGGACGGTGGTGTGTTAATAGCATCCTTATCTGAGTGTGGTAACCATATTCCCTCTACTAAAAAAGATCAGCTATTCCACAGTCTGTTCCGTGAATTCAGTTCAAAAGGATTAGTCTGATTATCTGGCCTGATCAGTTCTAATTTGCCATTTTATAGCCCAGCCAATAATTCATTATCTTGTAAAATTCCCATACTTTTGGCCACATCACTGTGCTCAGTGACAGACAGTACTTCTATGACATCTTCAATGAACCACTTGTCATTTTGAACCTTGGACTTGTTACATTGCTGTCTTTCCCCTGTGTTTTCTATCTAATAGAGAGTTGCTGTGGCTTTTGCTCTCGCCGCTCAGAGTCACATTTATGGATGAGTGAATATAGCTGGGCTCTGCAGTGTCTGACTAGGTGACAGTTTAGAAGCGGGTCTGATGATTAGCTGGGTCATCTTTCCACCATTCGTAAGGACTCTGTCACACACAGAGACACTTCTGTGCTCTGTCAGCAGTGAGGGACTGTTAGCCAAGGACTAGCCATTGATGGGCCAGACAGACAGGGCCAAGGGGGCTATTAGAGAGCTCCAACCTGTTGCTCTTAATGAGCGGACTGTCTCCACCATCAAACAGAAGCAGCAGCTCCCTGGCCATATCACATTCTTAATAGAAGATTTGCAGAGTGGGAGAATAGAGCGGTTCTACCTGCTTCGTTTCTCCCTGTGGCTGTGAAGAATGATACCACCTCGCATCTGCCTGCCTCTCAAGAGAATCAGAAGGTAAAGTTCCTGCAAGCGTTCAGTGCACTTTTGCATGGGAGAAGATTCTACAATTCGAGAGACGGCTTACCCCTAAGAAAATTCTGAATGAGAAGAGTGAGGTGGCATTTGTAGGCCCTGACAAAAAATATATATAGTCTTGCTCCACTTTGGGGTTGGTATGTGTGGGCATACGTCTGCACAGTCCTGACTTTTTAAAACTGTAACTTTTACTGAATTTTCTCAGCCCAGATAAAGTACATGTTTATTACGACAGTTTACAAAAAATAAGAACAAGAAAAATAAGAATGACTCCTACTCCCAACTTCCAAAGATAAGCTCTGTTACATCCCAGTTTGGGTTTTTGTCCTTCAGCTATATCCTTGGGCCTGCATATTCTTTTTATAACAAGAATGGGGTTGTATCAAACATGTTGCTTCACATTTGTCTTATTTGCTATCCTTGAGTGTCATTAAAGATTTTCTATACTAGTGATTTCTTCTGAGGTCAGAGACACTTTCAAGTCCTATAATTTTTGGCGGCACATTTGAAGAGATTAAAAAACAATTAGTCACTAAGTATGACAATGTTTTTCATGATCAGAATATCCACCATCGTCTTACTTTTTGCTCTGTCCCCCTTTAAAATCATGTCACCATTTGAGTAGAGCTGTTCACTGCCCCCATCGTGTACTTTGATGTCCTCAAATGGCAAAGTTTGCCACGTTCAGGGCTGAATTCTGAGCTTTTATCTCTTTCTCACAGGCAAATGTTCTCTATACTGCTCTGGGGATCCAGTCAGCTCGGTGTTCCGTTTCCACGGGAGTATGTGTTCTGGGGAGGGGGAGTGGTGAAATTTTGCTTACTGATCAAATTTGATGGCACATTTATCGAGGGTTGAGAGGTCTATGTGTTTGCTGCTATTCTACGCCAGCCTTTTCGGTGGTGGTACGCCTTCCTGGTGTGTGACTGTGCATTTCTGGCCTGAGACTGTGCCATCGCTTGTTAACCAGTTCCCTAGAAGATTGATCTTTAGGTTGTCTTCCTTTCACATACATAGTCATGTGGTTAGATCTTTACATTCCTCAGAGATGACAATGAACTGGGGCCCTGTTTTGTTTAGCTCCAAACATACTTTAATTTTGTTCTCCATTAGCTTTTATTAATAGCAAACCACCCCCCAAATGTAATGGCATAAAACAGCAAATGTATGAGCTCAAAATTCTATGAGCTAGCGGGGCTTGTTCTCCTGATCTGGGTAGCTCAGCTGATCTCTGCCGGGCTCCCTTGTGCTTCTGAGGTCACCTGGTGGGCTGGTTGAGGCTGGATAACCTAGGATGGCCTCTATCCTGTGTCTGGCAAGTGGCAGGCTATTGCCTGAGGCAACAGGTCACATGCCTTTATCCATCAGATTGTCCAGCCTCCTTCACTCATGGGTGGTGGTGGTAGGGCTCTCATGGGCAGCATGCAGGCAAGCCCCGTGTGCAAACACCTGTCAAGCCTCCGTTTGCGTCCCTTCTGCTAACATCTTCTTGACCAGAGCCAGTCACGTGGTCAGCCCCGAGTCAGTGTGGGAGGTCTCTACTGGAAGGCATGGAGAGAGGAGAGGTCTACTTTTTTGTAATAAACCACAACCAATATTTTTCAATTGAGATTTCTGGGCACCACTGAAACCCAAAGTTTAACTGCTGTGGATTCCTCTTGTCATATCACAGTACCAGGCAAGTCCTTTGCAGGGTGCCACCATCCGCCCCCATCCCCTGGAATGCACATCCTTTACTCAGCTCCTTCTGGTACACCTGGTGATCGCCTGCTGCGCCCCACACGTTTCGCATGCCTGTCCTCTCGGCTTGTAGCCATGGTGATGCTTACCATAAACTCCTAGAAGTGGAATTGCTGTATTTGAAGTTGCATGCATTTTTCAAAACTATTTTCACTTTTAAAAACACTTGAAAACTTGTAAAAAGTACTTTTGCTCTGCAAAATATAGGGTATCTGCTTTAATTGCCAGTTTGTTCCACTAGACTTTGGTGGCCCACTGTGAAAGTTGCTGTTGGGGACACACACCGGCACACACACACAACAGCCGAGAGGCACTGGGAAGAGTCTGTCTTCCTCCCTTTCTCTGGGGAATTCTCCATGTGTGGCAATTTTGGGTAGAGTCTCCCCCCATTCAGTTACTGAGTGAACATGTATGGAGAGGCTATTGTAAGCTGCTCACTCTGCCGAGCAGAGAGGTGAGAACATCCCCAGTACCTCGTCGGTTCCTGCCGTCCAAGAGTTGGCAATGCCCAGTGAGACGGGCACGTAGCTCTAATTACAGCAGTAGCCAGCCCACACCTGAGTTCTAGGAATGCAGAGGAGGGATGAGTCATGTGGCTTCTTAGGCAGTAGGAAGTGTGGGGAATAAAGTTCCCTCACGTGGGTAAGTTACACCACCTTTCTGTGCCAGTTTCCTGCCACGTCAAATGTGTACAGTAGCAGTATTCACCTGTAGCCACAGTGAGGACCCCAGGAGATAAAAGGTATAATGTGCTTAGAACAGTGCCTGGCACAGAAAATGTTTTGCTAAATCATTGAGTTGAACTATTTCGGCTACCGGGGTTTTTGTATGATGGTAGATTCACCTTCTCCTGTAGGGGGTTATGGTGTGGAGACTGCATAGACCTTCAGTACTTTTATCAGGACTTGAAAGATAAGGGGACAGGAACTGGTTGCACACTTCAGAGTATTCACCCTCGACTGGGATTCTGATCTAACACCTGGCTACCATTAAGTGAATACCTACATTCACTGAACAAATTCTGGCAGATTACAAAACACTGTGCAAGCCCCCAGAGATTCAAATATGAATGCAACAGGGTCTCTGCCCTGCATGCTCTCAGCCTCTTGGGGAGATGGCTGTGACCACCAGCAACTATGGCCAGCACCCAGGGGGACAATTATGTTGGCCACAGAGGAAGTGATACTTGACCTGAGTTTTATAAGTCCTGCCTTAAGTTAGTACATTGGTCCCGTTGGGGGACCTTGACCCATATGGGCTGCAGAATTTTCATTTGCTTTATTTTATATCCAGTTTGACCAATAGCACTCTTTGCCATGGGTCTGCTTCCTAGATACATATTCTTCCTAGATACTATCTCAAAGAAATTTAGAAATTGAGAGAATCTTGTTGATAGACTAAGTGGCAATTATTATCTTAATTCTATACATCATGACGACAGTGATGTTGAGAAGCATATAGATTTTTTTATCCTCAGTGGAACCAGGATCAGGCTTCGGGTTTTAGGTCTCAGGTATATCTGGGGATTCTTCGCTATGCCGTTCCCACCCCTTCTTTGAAAACTCCCTCAGATTAAAATTAGATGTTCCTGTCACATAGGGACGTTGTTAATTATTTACCCCTCAGATCTGTAAACAGAATTAAAAAAACAGGGATGTCTATCTTGTCAGCATTTACTGTTCTTAGGAGAAAATTAAAGTCTCACAAAGATACGGTTCAGTAAGCCAATTAAGCCTCATTAACTAAACTTAGGCAAAATATATGACAGTTATTCTAATAGCTATTGTTAATTCAAAGCTAGGAATTCCAGGTTTGAATACTTGAAAAAGAAAAATCAAACCCAACATCTTGGTAATACTCATGTGTTTTCATTTCATTTTCATATTCTATCTCTGTGCATTCCTGGTTTTGGTGTAAAATTACATTTTTAATGGAGACTATTCATGGGAAATAAAAAAAAATGGGTTGGATTTGATCAAATAATTGCTCGTCTTTCTTTTGATGGCACATAACCTCCTACTTGTCAGCTCCTAGGAGATGAGTTAATTATGTGAGAACTTGGCCAATACCAAGGCCTTCAACACAACTTACCAGCTCATTGCTAATCCCAGGCCAAGGCTTTATGCCAACAGTTGCCTACAAATCTAGTCAGTGAAGTCAGTCATAGACACTGGTGAATGTGGTGCTCCTGGTGTGTGCCCTGTCCAAGGAGGAGGGGAATATTCCTTTGAAAGCTCAGAGCCTCTGTGGTACGTAATGGTGTGTCTTAGTTTGGTGTTGCTACAAAAAAAAAAAAATACCAATGTCTAGGGGATTTATAAAGAAAAAAGGTTTATTTGGCTCATGAATCTTCAAACTGGAAGACTAGACATTTGGTGAAAACCTCAGGCTGCTTCCACACATGACAAAAGGCAAAGGGGATCTGGCTGGTATGTGCAGAGATCACAGGACAAGAGAGGAACAAAAAGCTTGTAGACACATGATGACCATGTCTATCTTCTAGGACTTCTGCATCCGCCTCATCTCTTTACAGCCAGGGCCCCAGACAGGGAAGGACTGAGTCCTTTGTGCCTAGCTCACTGAGGATGGATGACTTCAAGGGGAAATTACATAGAGCCTCATTTGCTTTATATGCTGGGAAATTATTTCCAACAATATATTTTTGTCCGACCATCTGCTTGAATCAAATTTCTGTCATCCTGTGGAGGTAATAATTATTCCCTGAGCTCCGTGTTGGCTTTCTGTGGGGGGAGTAGACCCGTCTGGTTGTCTGTTGTTTATCTCCAGGAGTTCTTTTGTCACATATTCTCGTCAGCTGCCGGTTTTCCAATGGGCACTTTATCTTTAAGGCTATAAATAAACCCTCCCAACACAAGTCCCCTCTTTGTGAAAGCATGAAAGACAAAATTATGCTTGTCAATCGGGATATGGCTTTCTTCAGGCTGTTGTGATAGGAGAACATTCATAAGTAATATCTCAAAGAAAAGAAAGGAGGCCTGGGTTTTATAGAGGCCGTAAACATGGGAGTCATGAGGAGGGATGGAGGTGAAAATATACAAAGGCTGGCTGGGCCCTGACATAGGCTGAAGTGGAAGGATTACCTGAAGCCAGGAGATTGAGACCAGCTTGGGCAATATAGCACCATCCCATATCTACATAAAATTTTTTTTTAATTTAGCCAAGGGAGGTCACACACACCTTTAGTCCCAGCTACTCAGGAGGCTGAAGCGAGAGGATCCCTTGAGGCCAGGAGTGGGAAGTTACAGTAACTGACACTGCACTCCAGCCTGGGTGACAGAGCAAGACCCTGTCCCCCCAAAAAAAGAATTTGCAAAGGCTGGACAGTCCTTTGCAATTAGCCAGTTCCCACAGCCCAGAAGGATGTAGGACTTCTTAACATCCCTCTTTCCAGGGTATAGGGCGTAGGTTAAGTTCAAATTTGTTAGTCCCCCACTTTGTTCAAAATGGACATCATTGCCACCGTTAGGGCTCAGAAAAAATACCCCAGAATGAAGGCCTCTGAAGCTAAGTGTCTCTCTGCCCTCCTGCCCTCCTGCTTTCCTGTCTCTCACCCCTCATTCTTCTTGGAGGCTGGCCATAGAAATTAGAATCCCTCTTCCCCAAGATGGTCATAGAAACTAGAACTCCTTTTTCCCAAAGCCATCCATATAACCCCAAAATGTTACTCTCACCTTCCACCGCCCTTCTGTGTTAATGGCTAGCTGTAAAGAAATTAAGACCTTCATTCCAGAGGGATCCTACTCCATCCCTGGGAAGAAGAAATACTGCACAGAGAGGTCAAGAAGATTCTGAGTGGACAGGCCTTGTGGGTTTCCCCCCTCAGTCTATTCCCATTAGCTCATATCCCTGTCTTGTGGAATTGCATTTCTACATGGCTATCCCTTCAGAAAATCAGATAGCTTCCCCTGGATATCTGGGTCTTCATGAGTCACATGAAACTATGATCAAATAAATGTATTATTATTTTCTCTAGTTAACCTGTCATTTGTGATAGCAATGCAGGCCGTGACTCTTATTATGTGGATTGTCCCACACCTCGTGAGGCCTGTACCTGAGCAGAGTAACTGGGGATCTCAAGATGAGGTCCACTCCTGTCTGAGTCTTGGCACCAAAGTGAGAGAAACAAAATGCATGTGACAATCAAGGAGATGATTTCAGTCCAGATATTTCAATAGGGAGAAAGTTTATGAATGAAGAACAACTCAGAGTGAAGGAAGGGGGCCTGGGGTTTCACAGGGGCAGGTAAACAGGAAGCCATTGGTGAGTCCTATGGGGGTCATCGGGAAGGACAGAGGTGGGTCTCAGCACATCCTAGGGCTGGGCCATCCTTCCTCCTTTGTTAGCTGTTTCTTCTGAAACACAAAAGGATGGAGGGGCTACACCTGTGGCTCAGTGAGTAGGGCACTGGCCCCATATACTGAGGGTGGCAGGTTCAAACCTGGTCCCGGCCAAACTGCAACAAAAAAATAGCCAGGAGTTGTGGCAGGAGCCTGTAGTCCCAGCTACTTGGAAGGCTGAGGCAAGAGAATCTCCTAAGCCCAGGAGTTGGAGGTTGCTGTGAGCTGTGACTCCATAGCACTCTGCCATGGGTGACAAAGTGAGACTCTGTCTCCAAAAAAAAAAAAGATGGAGGATTCCTTAACTACCACTGCTTTTAGGAAGCACAAGTCTCAGAGAAATTTCAACATTGTCAAAAGCCATTTCATCTTCAACTTTTTTTTTTTTTTTTTTTGAGACAGAGCCTCAAGCTGTCACCCTGGATAGAGTGCTATGGCATCACAGCTCACAGCAACCTCCAATTCCTGGGCTCAAGCGAGTCTCCTGCCTCTGTCTCCCAAGTAGCTGGGACTACAGGC
>CAUYRH010092305.1:0-21018 GCA_963574655.1 Perodicticus potto | reverse complement strand
GCCAAATTGCATCAAAAAGTAGCCGGGCGTTGTGGCAGGAGCTTGTAGTCCCAGCTCCTATGGAGGCTGAGGCAAGAGAATCACCTAAGCCCAAGAGCTGGAGGTTGCTGTGAGCTGTGACTCCACAGCACTCTACTGAGGCCAATAGAGTGAGACTCTGTCTCTACAAAAAGAAAAAAAAGAAAGAAAGAAAAGAAATTCACAGTACAGATAACTTACAAAGAACTTGTCCTGGCTGAGCATGATATCTCACACCTGTAATCTTAGCACTCTGGGAGGCCGAGGCAGGTGGATCACTTAAGCTCATGAGTTTGAGACCAGCCTGAGCAAGAGTAAGACCCCATTAGTACTAAACATGAAAAACTGAGGCAAGAGGATCGCTTGAGCCCAAGAGTTTGAGGTTGTTGTGAGCTATGACACCATGGGACTCTACCAAGAGCAACAAGGTGAGACTCTGTCTCAAAAAAAAAAAAAACTTGCCTTTAGAACATAGCAAAATATATATGAATAAGAAAAAGATAAAAGAATAGAAAAATTGGCCAAAACTTCATCAAAGAACTCTAAACGGTCAATAAACATAAGAAAAAAAAGTGCTCAAGAATGTTAGACATCAAGGAAATACAATTTAAATCTCAATGAGAAACCACTACACAAGACTGGTAAAAATTTTCAAGTCTAGTTATATTAAGTACAGGAAGTGAAGACATGAAGCACTTACACATACAGAGCCAGTGGGTGTGAAAACTGACACAACCACTTCTGAAAACAATCTGATATTACCTAGTAAAACTAAAATGGGCATCACCTATGACTCAACAATTCTCCAAGGATTATATCCTTGAGAGAAAGTCCTGTACACATGCAACAGGAGACATAAATAACCAAGTTCACAGCTGCACTGTAATACCAAAAGACTAGAAACAAACCAAATGCCAATCACAGAGGAATGAATAAAAAACTATGGTATCTTCGATTATATAGTATCTTCAAACTATGGTATCTTCAGCAGTGATGTGTCAACCTAAATCACAAACAGAGAGAGGCTCTCTAAAAGATAAGGTATCTGTTTGGGAATAAAGCACTGCAATGGGAAAGTTTGTTCTCATGTAATGCTTTATTTCAACATTCCCATTGCAATGCTTTGTTCCCCAACAGGTATCTTTGTCTTCTGGAGAGCCTCTCTCTGTTATTTAGGTTAACATATAGAATACCATACAGTTAGGAAAATGAATAAATGATAGCCACCTCCAACAATATGGATGAAATTTCTGGAATGCAATGTCAAAAAGAAGGAAAAAAACTGCAGAACAATAAATGTCCATCTAAGTTCGGAAACAAAAGTTTTTCAGGAATACAAACCAAGGTCATAAAGGTATAATAAAGAACAAAGAAAACAGGAACACAGTTCAGGATGATGGTGACTTGAGGAGAGAAAAGGGATCCAGGAGGGACACACAGGGATTGATAAATAATAATAAACACAGTGATGTGTGTTTGTTGTTTATTCTTCCAACTTCACAATTATTTTGTAAATACAATATTCTTTTGTAGCTACCTAAGTCAAATAAAAATAATTGTTAAGAAAGCAGCTTAAAGAAGAAAACTTTGTAAGATTTTAATAGATGGTGAAAAGCTATTTGATAAAACTCAACTAGTGTTAAGGAGGCACAATCCACACCTCGTTCTGTGGGACTAGTGCCCCCTTGGGCCCAGCTCAGGCAGAACTGGCAACTACAGGTGAGTCTCAGAGGCCTCAAGTTAAAGAGAAACTGAAGGAAACTTCTTCAACACTTTTAAGGCCATTTACCAAAGCCAACCCTCTCAAGTGGATTTCCGTCCACATCAGAAACAGGACCTGGACAATTATTCAACATTGTTTCAGGGTTTCTAAAGAACAGTGAAATGGCAAATTAAATTGGTGATATTGCAAGTTTGCAAATTGAATCTATAAAAAACAGGAAATTTCTTGTGGCTCATGCCTATAATCTTAGCACTCTGGGAGGCAGAAGCAGAAGGATCACTTGAGCTCAGGAGTTCAAGACCAGCCTGAGTAAGTGCAAAACCCCATCTCAGCAAAATATAGAAACATTAGCTGGGTGTTGTGGTGGGGCACCTACAATCCCAGCTACTTGTGAGGCTGAAGCAAGAGGATCGCCTTTACCCAGAAGTCTGTGGTTGCTGTGAGCTAGGGTAATGCCAGGGCACTGTAGCCTGGGCAACAGAGTGAGACTGTGACTCAAAAAAAGACAAAACAAACAAAAAAAAATTATGGGACTTCATAAGATAGAAAACAAATTATATTAAATCGTTAGCTTTTCTCTATATTAATAACCAACACGTAACAGAGATGGATAAAAGTATCCCATCACAACAATAACAAAACAATAAAAACACTAAGGAATAAATTTAACCAGAAAGTTATAGAATCCATATGAAGAAATTATAAAATTTCTTTAGGGGATGTAGAAAGAAGTCTTGAACAAATGGAAAACTATTTCATTTGCTTTGGAGAGATTTAATATCATAAAAATATTAATGCTCCCAAATGTTACATTTAAATTTAATGCAATTATAATTTAAATCCTAACAGATTTTTTTTATTACAGCAGGAATGAGAGAACATCTTATAAAGCAATTTAAAATTTCATGTGAGAGAATTCTTAGACTGAGAAAGTACTTTAAAAAAGAAACACAAAGAGGAAAATTGATCCATTTACATGCTGATGAGGTCCAAAATTATAGCGTCAGCTAAGACCTCATCCCTCACATCAGACTCACCTGTGCACCTGAGCACAGCTGTGTCCACTGTGTAAGTGGCATCTCAAACCCAACAGGTCCAAAGCAAATAGATTGGAATATAAATAATAACCAAAGTGGTTCATTTCTAAGTGGAGCTGGGATGGGTGAATTTCCACCTGGAAAAGAAACAAAGCGTGACTCCTGCCTTACTGCTTATACTAAAATACATAAATTCCACAGAGACTGAAGGTTTAAGCAAAAACTAAAAAACATGGCAATAAAATGTAATGATGTTTGTGAGTGGGTAGGAGGAAAGAAAGAAAGGGGGTGTACTTTCTTAAGCATGATAGGAAACCTGAAAACCTTAAAATATTTACCTTTCAGGCTCAGCACCCGTACTCAGTAGTTAGGGCGCCATCCACATACACCGGGGCTGGCGGGTTCTAAACCAGCCGGGGCCTGCTAAACAACAACAACAACAAAAAATAGCCAGGTGTTGTGGTGGGTGCCTGTAGTCCCAGCTACTTGGGTGGGAGAATGAGGCAAGAGAATCACTTAAGCCCAAGAGTTTGAGGTTGCTGTGAGCTGTGACACCACAGCACTCTACCAAGGGTGCCCATAGCACAGTGGGTAGGGCACCAGCCACATATACCAAGGCTGGCAGGTTCAAAACCAGCCCGGGCCAGCTAAACGACAATGAAAACTGCAACAAAAAAACAGCCAGGGCGAGTAGGGCGCCGGCCCCATGTATCGTAGGTGGCAGGTTCAAACCCAACCTCGGCCGAACTGCAAAAACAAAAAAATAGCTGGGCGTTGTGGCGAGCGCCTGTAGTCCCAGCTACTCGGGAGGCTGAGGCAAGAGAATCACCTAAGCCCAGGAGTTGGAGGTTGCTGTGAGCTGTGTGACGCCAAAGCACTCTACCCAGGGCGATAAAGTGAGACTCTGACTCTACAAAAAAAAAAAAGAAATAGCCAGGCATTGTGGTGGGCGCCTGTAGTCCCAGCTACTTGGGAGGCTGAGGCAGGAGAATCACTTAAGCCCAAGAGTTTGAGGTTGCTGTGAGCTGTGATGCCACAGCACTCAACCGGGGGCGACACAGTGAGACTCTGTCTTAAAAAAATAAAATATATATATATACAGACACACACACATATAATATATATATATATATACCTTTCAATAAACACCACAAACAAAACAGAGGACAAATGTGTAGAAAATGGACCAGACTCATTGACACCTCAAGAGCTCAGCCTCAGCTCCTGGGACAGGCTGGCACATGGGCAGAGACCCTTTGAGGCGAAATGAAAAGTATGCAGCTTCTTTTCCAAATTCCCTACCTTGCGGAACTAAAAGCACCCAGCCATTAAGGACATTTGTACAAAAAAATGTTTGCCCACCCCCCAAAAAAGTTGAAAAATAACCGGGAGAATCTGGCTTAATGAGCAGCCTCCAGGAAAAAGAAATCCTCTTTTCTGCCCGGGTTTTGGTAAGAAGGGCCTTGCCCTCCCCAGAGATACCCATGTGACGTGAGGACACCCCCCACAGGTGGCAGTCTCCGCAGTGTCCCCAGGTTCTCAGCATGCTTCCAGGGCGCATGTGCAGGGCGCCTCCGCACGTGCCTCAGCACTGCGCAGGCGCTGGTGAGCGCCCGCCCTAAGGGTGTATGGGGACAGTGGGCGGCTACACCATTGGTCGGCTGGGCATCGGTCATCCCCAACGTCTATGGAGAAGTAGCCAAGTGCTGGGGAGTTGAGAATTAAGGAACGCAAAAAAATTCAACCTTACAAGTGGGTTCACCCCTGCCTCCCCTGCAGTGCCCCAAACGCAGCCCGGTGACAAATGGCTTAAGTTGTGGGGCATTGCGGAGGGGACAGAGAGCTCAGAGCTTTCAGTAGCAGGCAAGGGAAAACAAAGAGGATGAAGGACAGTAAATCAAAGCAGTGGATTTGTGGCCACAGCTTCCCAAGAAACGTGCGGCTACTGGGGTAGGAAAGGGCTCCGAACTCCCTTAAATCGTCTAAATAAGAGTCCAGAGACAAGGAAAGAGGGCTTTGTCTGTGGGATCCTCTCCCTTGCACTAGTCCAAGTTTGCCCCAGTGATATGAGATCCCCCACCAGGTCTTGCCTGGAGCTGTTGTAATGCCAAATCACCTGGAAGTAGCCGGGCCACCTGTGGTGCAGGCCTAATGGGAGACCCGGCCCTCCCTCACAGGTGGGCACTGAAACTGGCCAAATGGCTAGATGGCCACAGGTAAGCACATCACCCCCACATGGGTTGCTGAATAAGCAGCTGAAGGTCTACAGGTAGCAAGTGGTGTCCAGAGAATCTTGGGAGCAAAGATTGGGGGTCAGGACAGCAAGGGGCTCCTGAACTTGGTCCTAACTTCAACTACAGCAGCTCCAGTACTTTCTATATGGGTTTCTGGATAAATTTTGGGTAGTTAACTGGCCTTGTAGCTAAACAAGCTGGAAACCTCTATCATCAACCCATACTAGACTGGGCAGTGATCTTGTGAGATAGAAAAGGAAAGGAAATTTCTGCTAGACTCCATCAGCACAAATGCTGAAGGCCTGACACATTGCAAGTTACTGGGTGAAAATGAACAAACTCAACAACAGGCCTGGCATTATGGCTTGTTTTCCGAGTGAGTGGTGCCTTGCTAGGCCCTTCCCCTGCACAACCTTGTCCACTGTGGAGAGGATGCCTCCAGCAATGCCAAGAACTTTAAAGTCTGAGGCCTCAAACTGGCAGCAGAGAAGACAAGTTTTTGTTTTTGGACCTCTGCTTCCATGGCCAAGCTGGCCATTCACCTGCTCTTAGAACAGCAATGTGGTTCTGTGAAAAGCAGCCTCAGAGTTTCCATCTCCAACAAGGTCAGAACCCTCTCCTGCAATTCTGAGAAGGCTTTAGGCCCCTAGCAACCCTCAGTAGGTCCCTTAAAACCTGGCTTAGGTACAGAACCACCTTCCAATGAAGACAAGTAGCCAATGGAAGCACAGCCCACTCAGGCCAAGCCTTGAGTTCTCTGTAAATGGCAAAGAAAAGTTTGAAGCTATATCAGGTTTAAGACGTATCGGTCCTCAGAGCTGCACACTCTTAGCCAACACTGCTTGAACCATAAATCTGAAACCACATGGACTCAAGGAACTGGACCCAACAAGACAGGAACCTGTAAGACAAAAAGCACTGTAACTCAGATGGGCATATATTATAGAAGGAATCAGAAGTATTTCTCAGCCTTGTATGAACCTAAGCCTTCCTTTAGTGAACAAAATTGTCATGACCCTTGTCCTGACCTAAACAGCATTTATCCTAAACTGGGGGTAATTTTAAATACCTAGGACTTAGGAGATGGATAAGTCCATCCTATAAGATGGATATTTTCCTCAGGGCTTTGCCACTTTTCATCTGACTGACAAAACGTTTCCTAACCCAAGATTCAGAACTATTGATCCGTACCAGGAAAGAAACGCCATTGGCCAAGATGCTCAATCAAATTGCTTAATTCAAACTAACTCAAAATCCTGTCACTTTTCACCTTTCAGATTAGTAAACAGTTAAAATACATGACTACATACTGGCAAATGTAGGGAGAAGGATACTGCTTGTAGGAGTTGAACTTGGAAGTCTTTTCTGGAAGGCAGTGTGGGAATTTATCTTAGAATTCTTAATGCACCCATTGTCTGACACAACCATCTCCCTGTTTTGAATTTACCCTATAGTGATCAAAGTTAATGAGTAAATACACATCATGGTGTTTTTTATAAACATTAGAAACAACCAAAATGTAACTAGGAGACTGTTAAGATGAAATGCTCTAGTTAAGAATAACGTAGACCATGGCTCGGCGCCTGTGGCTCAATGGGCTAAGCGCCAGCCACGTATACCTGAGGGCAGGTATGTATACCTGAGGGTTCAAATCCAGCCTGGGCCTGCCAAACAACAATGATGGCTGCAACCAAAAAAAATGGCCGGGCATTGTGGTGGGCGCCTGTAGTCCCAGCTACTTGGGAGGCAGAGGCAGGAGATTCACTTGAGCCCAGGAATTGGAGGTTGCTGTGAGCTGTGATGCCACAGCACTCTCTCCAGGGTGACAGCTTGAGGCTCGGTCTCAAAAAAAAAAAAAAAAAAAAAAGAATAACGTAGAATATGGGTATTCAGAAACATGTTCCAAGCCACATTAAGGGGAAACAGGTAGAAATGTGCAGGCACTCAGGACAGACACACTGTCTCCAAGGAGAATTAAGGTATTGGGTGGGAGGGAACATGTTCACAGTCCAGCCTTTTATACTGTTTGAATGTTTACCCTATTCCTGTGTCACTTACAAAAACAAAAACACATGCTCTCAATAAGTCCCCATCCCTCTCCTCCTTAAAAAACCAGGTGGCTGGCCTCAATTTCTTGCAGCATTGTACAAAGGACCTTCCCAGCCAGACCTTCTTCCTCAAGTTCCAAGCTGATGAGCTGGGCCTTGATGCTTGACTTTCTCAGGAAGGGGGTGGGGGAGTGGAGGGGAAAGCCGCTGCATTTTACCTTCAGAATGGCAGTATCTCTGCCTGGGAAACAGCAAAGTTATGGTTGGATTAACCTAGCAAAGTGGGAACATCCAGAAGTTGAAGCTAAAACATTTAGGAAATTAAAAGTGTCTTTGTGGGTGTGGAGGGTAAAGAGAAAACAATGAAGATGGTACATAAGGAAGACCTCAAAGACAGTTTAAAGCCACAATAGTAGAAAGAATAAAGAGGAAGAAGGTGCTGGATTTTACTGAGAAAAAAACAGACTTGAGTTCATGTCTCACCAGTAGGAGTTTATAGTATTGCATTTTGATTACATGTGTGCAAATTAAAAACTTGAGTATTACCCTCTGGTAAAAATGCACAACCAACTTGATTTTAAAACATGTTTGGGGACAAAAATGGACCACATGCTTCCTCAGATGAACAGAGCGCGCTGGGTGGGAGGAGAATCACTAGCTTAAGAAACCCTAACGCGTAGAGAATCTTCCACAGGAAGAGGCCACGGTCTCTTTCAACACTATTCCCTCCAACACCCCTTCCTCCAGAGATAGAGTTTGGAGAAGCCTAAAACCCACTAGTCACAGGCACATCAGGCCAACTGTACAGGTGAGGACTTCTGATTCCAGTGTGACCTGTTATCCCCCACCACTGTTCCTGGTTGTCCGCAGACCTCAGAGCAGCAGGGTGGTCACTGCTCACCTGGGTTAACCAGATGCTGGCACCATCACCGAAAGAGGTTTAAATTACTGATCAGCAATGTATGGTTGTAGTTCTTGTGCCTTCAGAAAACTCAGAGGCTCCAAATGGAAGAGGGTTGGGGAAAAATGAATCAGAATTCTTCCAATGGGCATTAAAGAGAAAACTCAAAAACCCATGCCTTTGTCTTTGACCCTGAGAAATTATTTGAGGGACAGATTCTGGGGCTGTGATGGGACAGGGAGCAAAGGCATGATGTGCTTCCTGCAGAGCTGCCTCTGGAGTCCCTGCAGCCCATGGGGGACATCTCTGTCCCCTTCCTCCTGTCTGCCCCAGAGCAGAGACTTTGGGCCAGTTGGGCCAGGCAGATAGATGGAAGTAGAAAAATCAGCAGCAGGTTCTCCAGATCAACTGGCACCGCCTAAAGCTGCAGTACCCACAGATGGAGGCCTCCTCCAGCTCAGCACCAGGAGCACTTTCACAAATAAGCTCCTTCCCTAAGGAATCCTGTAGAGCTGCAACATTTTGGATGCTCCCCAGGTGAGCTATGCCTCAACCTGGACTTGAGATAGGAAACCTCACTGTGCATAGTTAGCCCAGGATATCACTCCTTCAGAGAGAACTTGAGTGGTGGATGAGGACGATGGACTGGGAAGATCTTTCTCCCCCAAGCCGTCTGAACAATCCCACATCCAGGATGACTTCGATAACTTCACATACTCATATCCCTTGCCTGAGACGGGAAGCTGCAAAAAGAGCCCCTCCAATGTGGAACCTCCTCTGACACAAAGCCCTCAGTGGGTCCCCTTGAATTTGAGCCCTCAGGAGGGCCACCACTCTGGGGGACTGTCTCTCTTCCCCCATCCCTCAGATCCCCATGTTGTCCATCATCTAGAAGAGAAACCATCCTTGCCCCTGGAGCCTCTCCAACTTTAAGATGGCACTGGACTCACCACTATCATGAGGAGCCAGGAGCTAATAAAGTGGCACCAGCTTGGCAACCCAGTGTGGCAAAATGGAAAGATTCTCTGTCCTTTGCCCAAGAGTCACCAAAAAAAAAAAAAAAAAAAGTTACAATCTCACAGGCACAGCATCTTCTTTTAAAAAATAAATATTTATAAACTTAGGGAAGAAGATTCAAAGAATCAGAATATCTTTCCCTCCAAAAGCACAAATGTCCCATATGAATCAAACCAAGGTAAGTCCACCAACCCATGAATAAATCCCCATCCCCAAAGCTGAACTGAAAGGCAGGGGGGCAACAAGGGAGCTGATCTCCAGCTCCTGACTCAGTCCCCCTTGGTGATGAGGTCCTCAATGTAGGCATCCAGCTCATCGTCTGTGTTGATGTCTATGTCCTGAAATAAAGAGGCAGGAATCAGCCAGGAGGGAGGTTGAGGGGGATCCCCTCTCCACCCTTTTCCTACCTCTAGGGGCTGAGCTCAAGAGTCCCCTCTGCCTCCTCCTCCACCCTGCCTGTCGGGCCTCTGTCCCATTTTGATCATTCTCCCCTCTTTTTTTTATTTATTTATTTTTTTGTAGAGACAGAGTCCCACTTTATCACCTTCGGTAGAGTGCCGTGGCATCACACTGCCCACAGCAACCTCCAACTCCTGGGCTTAGGCAATTCACCCAAGCAGCTGGGACCACAGGCACCCACTACAACACCCAGCTATTTTTTTGTTGCAGTTCGGCTGGGGCTGGGTATGAACCCACCATCCTCAGTATATGGGGCCGGCACCCTACCCTCTGAGCCACCCATTCTCCCCTCCCCATCTACTGTGCAGAGGATAACCCGTATTTCTTACCCCTGCACCTCCACCCCAAGTTAGAATGGTTTCCCTTAGAAGTGTGTTTACTCAGACACCACAAATGTATCCACTTCTCCACTTCTCATTGTCACCACTACCTCACCAAGGCAACTGTGGGAGCCTCCTCACAGGAGGCCTGCTTCTAACCTCCTCCCCTCCTAACATTTCCCTGCTGTCAGGACCAAATCCCACCTCATACAGGCCCTGTCTCAGCTTCTGCACCCATAAATCTCCAATCAGATCTCATGTCATCTTCTTCCCTCACAGGAGCACTCATGGTTCCCTCTTCGCATGATCGGCTTCCGTCCCAGCTCAAATACTCAACTTCAAGAGATGACCCCTGAACACTCTAGTTATGTGGCCTCCCACCATTTACTGTAATTTGTTATTTACTTCACAGCATTTCCTACCATCGGTCTCCTTCACCACATAGTCACACTGTGACAGCAAGAACCTCCTCTGGCCTATCTTGTTCTCTCAGTCCACAGGTCAGGCAGAGAGCAGGCCCCTGTGCTTGTTTGCCTGGATAAAGAACTGACATCCTAAGTCGCTAAAAGCCTAAAACACTCTCCACTTTCAGGTTACCCAATCCCATCTGGATATCATCTGAAGAGCAAGAACTTCCTTGGTTTTATGGTTTGGAGGATTCTCAAACCAGGCTGTACATCACAATGTCTAAACAGGGGGCAAAGTTCAGTTGTGTGGGTCTGGCTGGTCTGAGGTCAGCAGCCACACCACTACAAGCCCGCCTGGTCAGGGTGCTGTGCAGCCAGGACTGAAACCACCTATTCCCGTGAATGGATGGATTCTCGTGGGAAGGGAAGAGGAGGTGCTCAGACCCTCTCCGACAGACCGGGTGGTCGAGCTGTGGTGAGAGGACTCCCTAGCTCACCTCCTGCACCTTTTGCAAGAGTGCCACGATGTTGGTCCTCAGTCTCTGTAGCTTCTCCTCTGTCTCACGCAGCTTCCTCTCAGAGGTGCGCAGGCTTTCCTCAGAAGCCTTGGCCCGTGAGTCGGCACGGCTTTGGTAGGAATGGCAGAGATTCTGCAGCCCTACTTCATACTGCTTGAAGTACTCTTTCTGTCAAGAGGAAAGCCAGAGAGCAACTGCATAAGTTCACGTGAGTCTCCGAGGACCTCTAGATAGGCATGCTGTCCCCAGTCAGCTCCACACAAGGATGCCTAGTTTGAAGGAACGTCTCAGATACGAGGGGTGAGCTGTTCTCATGGGGCTACCAAAGGGAAGACAAGGAGATCACACAGGTAAAGTATTCAGCAAGGTGCTCTGGCAGAAAAGCCGTTGAGTACACCACAGGGGTGATTCTTAATATTCTAAGTAGCAAAAAAGAATGAGAGTCTCACTTTTGCTCAGGCTGGTATCAAACTCCTGAGCTCAAGCAGTCATTCCATCTTGGGCCTCCCTAGTGCTATGATTACAGACCTGAGCCATCACACCTGGCTTCAAATTTTTTAAATGTAACAGAATGTTCATTTCAAATGCAAAGTGAGTCACAGTGTAAAAAACTATCTCTTCAGGTTAAATTTACTTTGAATTTAAATTTGTAACAAGATTTACAAATCACCAATGGGAATGATGAGGCCACTAGGATGAATACAAAGCCACAAGCAGCACTGGCTGCCCACTGCAGGCTGTCACCTTACAATCTAGAACATTATCCTAGTAAACCAAGATAGCAAGAGAAACTTCTAGTTCTACATAAAAAATAGCTCTGCCTTAGCAACACAAAATAAAATGTTTGAGCAGGCTCCAAAGTATTAAAATTCATTAAACAACACCTTCTGAAGGTAATCATGGTTTCTGATTTTTTTTTTTAATTTTTATTTTGAGGTAATTATAGATTTACATGCAGTTAACATTAGTTTTTTAAAATATGTCAATCTAGTATTTACAGGGCCCCTGAGGTTTTCTAGAAATTGTGATCCACTATGATGGGATAATGAATGATCATTTCCAGACTGACAAGAACACAAGGAACATTAAGACTTTTTCATGTCCCTGATGCTAAAAAACAGTGATTTTAGACATTATGATTAGGAGAATAAATTTGATATACTGGTATTATACCTCCTGTAAAAAAATGAGCTAATATACTATTTTTAGACTCAAACACTCATGCTGTTTCAGGCCAAGCAACCCAGCCTACTCAGAGATCCTGCTGTACCCAGGCTTTGCTCTGAGTTTGGCAACAACTTTAAGCCAAAAGCAGCAAATCTGGCTGGCAAGAAGATGCCAGGCAGACCTAGCCGTCCTATCAGCTGTTTTTCTTCCTGGGATTCACAAAGCATGCCAACAGCCCAAACAAGGGCAAAAGTTGAATTGGAATTATGGAGCTTTCTGTGAAAAAAGCCATGGTGACGTCTAACATCCCCCTTCCACCATCCCCTATTATCTCATAGGAGAGCACTGTGAGAAGAGTAAGATCCTTTTCCTAAGAAGAAACTAGGTTCAAATCTAAGCTCTGTCACTGACCTACAGATTCTCTACCTCTCTGAATCTTAGTTTCTTCAGCTCCTAGCCTCATTTCACTGTTTAAAAAGTACAGATGAGAATAAAACCCCATGGTTTTTTCCTCTGGCAAACTTTATCAAGTACATGGCTGCCACTTGAGAACCTAACATCTTAAACAAACTAATCCTGCAATCTCTGCTTTTGTCCTCTTCTCTAGAAACTCTTCCCTAGAAAACTTAGCTCTTCCTATCACATAAAAAGCATCCCAGATGATTCCCAGATCTCCAATCTAGGCTTCCTCCTTCCCAGTGCTAGTCCTCACTCTCCATCTGCCCACAGCACATTACCGGAAACAAAGTGCTGCTACTTGCAGAGCCACACAAAGCTCTAGCTCTCCTCATCACCCTCCTTGCACTCACCCTGTTTTCTCTCCCAGTTAATAATAGCTTTGCCATCAACCACCAATTCCCACAGGAAATCATGTGGTCTCTGCCTCCTCCCCATCACTTGCCCACAGTCAATGACCAGTCCGTCTGTCAATAACCTGACACAGCCCTTTCACCCTCCAAGTCACTCCTACCACTCTGGCTCCTGGTCCTGTCCCCTCACCCTTGACCTCTTTATAGTAAGACCAGCCTCCTTGCTCCTACATCTCCCATCCACCCATCCTACCCAAACATGCTGCTAAAATTACCTTCTTAGGGCTCTGAGCCAAAGCAACCTGGCTCCCTATTTTTGGAAATAAAGCTTTACTGCAACACAGTCAAGTCCATGCTGTTATGTATCGTCTGTAGCTACTTTCATGCTATAATGGCAGAGTAGTTGGTTGCCAGAGACTGTACAGCCCACAAATGTGAAATCATTTCCCAATTGGTCCTCTACAGAAAAAGTGACTGACAGTATCTTCTTCGGCTCAAAACTTTCTCAGGCCCTTTTCCTATAGGGTTTAAGCCAATATAAATATCAGACTAGGCATTCAAGATACATCAGATCCCTAAATATTTACCACATGGCCTGCAGCCTCAACCCCTGCCCTGTCACCCTCAGGCCCTTTAATCACTAAAATCCCTGCATCAACTTAACCAAACACACATTTTCTTCAGAATGACTTGCTCTCTCCACCTCCCCCAAGCTGCTAAGGCCCTCCTATCCCCTTTCATAGCACTTACTGCTCCTGGCCTCCTGGCCAACTAGCTACCTGGTCTACTAGCTACTCAGGTGTAACTGACTCTTAAGTCACTTGGAGACAGAACTCTCTTCTGCTGCTTATCATGAGGAGAAGTAACACATTAACATTTGCTGGGTTAAATAAGTCCCAGTGCATATCTCCACACATCAAGAGTTCTCTATACTTCCCTCCCAGAGTCAAATTTTAGGCACTTGGAGCTTAAGCGCTTGACCACTGCCTGGGAAAAATGTTTACTCCCTCTGCTAAGAGAGAGGAAAAGGGATGTACTTGTCATAAGATGTCAAACCAGGACTCCTGAGGAAGGAATCATCTCCTAGCACCTATGGTAGGGGTGGGTTGGCTTTCTACATACCAGAGTCATCTCCAGCTAAGCCACTTTTTCTCTACAACATAAGGTCTCCTCTTCTCTCCAGCAGAAAAAAAGAAAGGCTGGCTGAGGTGGGGTACGAGGCTTAAAGCTAGCTATCATAATAAGCATAACAAAATCACAAGCATGGGGGTGCAGGAGATGAACAGTATGAAATCAAAAGTCAGGCAAGACTCACCAGAGGAAAAGATATCAGCTCATCTGAATTCATAACACTCAGCTCCTTCTTCGAGATAGGGAAACTTGGAGGCAGGAAGTACCGTAAACAATTCCTAAGCAAGAAAGAAGGTAGGGACAAGAAATCAGGAAAACAGGGTGGGTTGGAAAGCTGCCGCTGCCCCTGCCCCTGGAACAGGAAGACAGAAAATACACATACCGGAGGATCTGGACAAGCAGGTCAATGGTCTCATGGCTGGTGTTTGGGGCAGTGGTGTCGGGCTCAATGCCGATGCACTCAGAAGTGCAGGGCTCCACCATGGCTACAGCCTGCTGGGCCATCCTGGTCTCCTCCTCCTCCCCACCTTCCTGCTGTGTATCAGGGCTCTGATACTCTGGAGAAGGGGGCTTCATCAGTCGCACATCCTCACTGCCTTTCTCCACCCTACAGAAGACACACAGATTGTGTCACATCTACATGTATTCCAGGCTCCCAGGACGGGCAGGGGGACTGAGAAATCCTCCTGGGAACTACTGCTTCTCCTCAATGGGGACATTACCAGCGGTCTCTCGGTGTTGTGTCGGTGGGCACGTAGTCAAATTTCACCTTCCATCGCACCACATTCTTGCTCACCTCCACAGCTGTAACACGGCCTGTGTACCACTCCCTGTTCACACGCACCTCCACGTGTAGCCCTTTATCTGAGAATTTAGACCGAGGTGTGAGTGAGAAAAACAGAGTCCTTTACTCAGCCAGGGCTGCCTTGAGAAAGGTAGTCCCCAGGGTTTAAAGAATAAGAAGAACCCTCTAGGTGCTTGCCCCCACTGTATCAGGGACATGGGGCACAGCCACCTTGCTCTCTTTCCCCATTTGTCACTAAGGGTGCCAAAGAGCAGGAGAAGTGCCTGCCAGGGTGAACACCAAGGAATTAATGTTCCAAATAACCACAAGGGGGGAGCTATCTTCAGAATTCTGTTTGCGATTAGGTTTAGCAGACTCCTCAAACCTTAGAGATTAAACTACTCCTGGTGAGGGGCTCCACCTCCCCTATAGAAGAGTTTCCGTAGTGTAGTGGTTTTCATGTTTGCCTCACTCTTCCACCAGAGGGCTTTTGGGTACCTTCCCCAGACTCACCTTTCTGAGCCATCTTGAGCTCAGCTGAATCCTCTTCCCCGGCACTGTCTGAGAGCTGTAAGGAGAAGAGTCCATCAGAGTATCCCAAGGAACCGTGAGAAGCAGACTTCTATGCTACTGGCCACCCAAGGTCATCAGCTGTAATCTTCACATATTCCTATGCTGCAGTTTAAATCACCACACTGCACTAAGAGCCACACTCTAAAGTCACCATCCAAAGCCAGCCACGGTGGCTTACGCCTATAATCCTACCACTCTGGAAAGCCCAGTCGGGAGACTGCTTGAGCTCAGGAGTTCAAAACTAGGTGGAACAAGAGTGAGACCCAGTCTCTACTAAAAATAGACAAATAAGCCAGGCACTGTGGCAGGTGCATGTAGTTCCAGCTATTTGGGAGGCTGAGCCAGAAGGATCACTTGAACCCTGGAATTCGAAGTTGTTGTGAGCAGTGAGCTATGATGTTGCCACTGCACTCTAACTGGGGCAAAAGAGTAAGAAGACTCTGTCTCAAAAACTAAATTAATTTTTAAAAAAAAAATCACTGTCCAAGGTATAGTAAACCTTTATACATGTAAACAAGACAGCAGCCAAAGGACAGACACAAAGAAGCAAAACGTTTCAAACTCATCCCCCCATGTGCATCACTGTGACTCCAGGCCTATGATTAGATCCAGAAGCTAGTCTCAACTCAAGATCCTACCGGGCACCATGTTTCTAGTCATCTATATGAATGAGAATCCTTGAAAATCTTTGAGACTTCTAGAAGGCTCATGTCATGAACACAAATAGAATTGTTGTGGCCTACTGGTGCATGGCAAAGGCCTTGGGAGGCTCTAGGAACCTCACCTCAACCACCTACCTCATTCAAGTCTTTTTTTTCCTCCTTCACAGCAAATTTGCCCCGCTTACACTTCTCCTTCCTCCTCTCAGTCTCTTCCTCTGCTTCTTCCTCGTCGGAGACCCCAAGACTTCGCTTTCGATTAGGGGTAGCCTACAGCAAGAGAAGAGTGGGAATGGGAGGGGCTCTATTCAGCTCTCAAGGAGCAAAAATATTTCATCTGGCCTAAAGGAGCTATATAGAGAGGGACTTATACTGTTCTCAGTCCTCACCAGACATAACTAGGTATATACACAAGCAACCCCCTGAACCCTATACCATGAGGACCTTTGCTCAGAACTGTCATGGAGGAAGCCTCACCCCATGTTAGCCTGCCCTGAGACACATTAACCACTGCTACAGTCCATCTAGGCTGTCTTGTTACCAGATTACTGACCTATGCCCATACTGTGAAAAGCTAGTGGAGATGACTCAAGTCTGTATAGACCAAAACTCAATGAAGAGCTCCCTGGATAGGGAACCAACTTGCTCTGTGCCCCTGACCAAGTCCCTTTAGCTATCTAGGCTTCCACTCCTCAGGGCAGCAGAAAAGCTTTACATCTGGTCATCATCCCGAGCTCCCCAGTAATGTACTGCCACTGCAGGATTCCATTCCTGATCCACTAATGGGCTGGGAGCCTAAGAAGGAAAAGCATCTCACTGGGGGGAGTTTAGTGGGTGGTTCTGGCTTCTTGACCGCTGGAGTCTTGATGACTTTAGAGGCAGGAACCTCTCGGCTGCTCTTGGAGTTGGGCAGTGGAGATGGTGACAGTGGCTGTATTGGAGGAGTAGGCCGGAGAACAGTCTTGACTGGAGTGTTCACCGGCTTTCGGAGTGCCTCAGGTGGCTGGAGCAGTCTTGATGTACCAGCCTCCTCCCGGGCTGCCAAGGCAGGGGGCTTTGGGGTGCTGCTGATAACATGAGCTTTTCGAAGCTGGCTGGCTGGTCTGGGAGCTTGCATGGAAGGGGGTCTGCTTGGAGCATTCCTGATCACAGCTGGTAAAGGGGGCGACCGAGGACGCTGAGGTCTACGTGCAGGTTCCTAAAAAAGGCCCACGAGAGTTAGAACACTAATCTCAGCATGCGATATCTTGGAGAAAAGCCCCTCCCATGCCCCTGGGCTTCACCTCAGTGGAAGGTCTGGTGGTCACTTCCAAGGGCAATTTCTTCAGGTCAGCTTGGGAGCGTATAGGTGTGGTTTTCTACAGGGCAAACATGATGATAAAGTTGTTTGCATATCTTGGTACATTCAAACAAACTTTTTGGATTCCCATTTAGGTCTCTGGGACAGTGGGCAAATAAAACACAAAACCTGCGCCACAGTCCTACTCTTAGAAGTCTCCCATTCTCACTGGGGAGACAACGATGCATAAACACGTATACTATCAGAAAATTACAGGCTACTATGTTATTAATCTGGCAACTAAGAGGCTGAGAAAAAGAATCATTGGAAAAAAAAACAAAAAAGGCGTGATGAATGAGAAGAACTTGGTTAAGGCCAAAAGGAAAGATTCATTAGACCAGACAGGGAGGCACACGTAAGACACCACAGGTCAGTGAGAGCACATCAGCACAGACAAAGAAGCCAGGAAAGGAAATAGTGTTGTATTAAATATATAATAAAGGGTTGATAACACAAGCAAATCTAGAAAAAGTAGACAAACTGATTAAAGAAAAAAATAAAAACATAGTGGATAACCAATTCCAAAAGAAACATTAAGTGGATATATGAAAAATTGTCCTGTCTTAAAAGTATGAAAGAAATTAAAAGATTTATATCTTTGCCAATCAAATTTGTAAAACACTGAAAAATAATATTCTCATATGCTGCTGGTAAAATAATACATCTTCCGGAGGGTGATTTGAGAATAGTTATAAAAAGTCACAGAATTAGGCAAACCGTTTTACTCATTCAATTTCATGTCTAGACAATTATGAAGAAAATAATTACATACTAAAAGAAAAGTGTACATCTAAAATACACGTATGGCATGATCTCCACATTTCTATTAAAAATATAGGTATATTTACGGGTATTACGTGTAGGTATTTATGACAAGTTGGAAGGATGTGTGGTTAATGAGGGTTACCTCTCAGGTATGATGTTTATTTTCAACAGTTTTATACATTCTATATAAACTAGAACACTTCCAAATATATAAAGAAAACTATTTTTTTGAAAGAATAAGCAACTATAGTTGAAAACCAGAGTGCCTGGACCTAAAGGACGGGATTGGAGCAAGCACTGGTGGGTGAGTGGAGGGTGAAACTGAGCCTGACAGAATAAGGAAACCACTGAAGTTTTGGCCCTGACACACGCTGGCCTTGCCACTCTCCATGACCCTTGTACCTGAAGGGCCTCCAGCTTCTCCTGCTGCTGGCGAATTTTCTCTGTCAGCTGTTTCTGCTTCTCTTCCTGTGTCTTTGAGTCTTTTTTGAATGTTCCCAGGGGAACCTTCTGCTTCTGTTCAGAAGCGTCACACCTGTAGAGAAAAGCTGCTAGGGAGCCTGTGGCAAAACAGGGCTCCATGCAGGGCAGGGACTTTCCTCCTCAGCCAACTCATCTGTCTGTCCCACATGCAACCACCTCAGAGATCCCAGTGCATGGAATTAATATGAAGCACAGACATCTATTATATGAACATCTCTTCTTATTTCTTGGGCACTTACTACGTACAGCAAGACAAGAGAGGTTAAGGACATGAGCATTGACCTCAAGAAGCAAATAAGTTATGTACCCCAAGAGTAGAGAAAACAGTGAGGGGCAGGAGATAGATGTACATGCAACCCCCTTGTTAGATAACATGCTCACCGGTCCTGCTCAGGATCAGGGTTCATGGAACAAACCCAGGTGTCAGGGTAATCTTTTTCCACAGAACTCAGCTGGAAGGGGAGGGTTCTCCACTTCAGACACAGATCTACAGAAAACACAAAAATACCCCACACAATTGTCAGCCACTTCCACCAATGATATCTACGATCAAGGCTCTTCATAGCCAGGCCCATGGCAAAGATGCCCTGGATTTTAAATACAAAGATCTTCACTCTGGTGCCAATGGGACCTCTCCTTACTAAAACAGTACTTCTCATGCATGCTGATTCTAGCAAGGATGGAAACATAGTATCATGGACTCCACACCCCCAGCCCCTCTCCCTCTCTAGCAGAATCCTGGCTCAATTAACTGCTCATATTAGAAACAACATGGTATCAAACTGATTGAACCTGGTGGCCCAAGCTGCAGCATGAGAGACCTAAGAAGTTAGATGATGTTCTGCCTCATTCAGGAGGGACAGATCACACTGGAAACTACCACAAGATTGAGCTCACAGAGCTATCACCAAATAGACTTGGATTCCTAAAGGGACCACAAGTCCATGAATGTCTGGGAGCTCTAGTACAGAGGTAAAGATAAAAAGATCATGTAGTGACAGACAGGAGTCAGGAGGAGGGTTCCAACTACCCAACTCACCACACTGAATGGTGGTCGGGATTTCCATAGCTCTCCGGCGTTTGTAACGCAGCTCACTGGATGGGGGCTGGTTCCAATTGGCGGAGAGGTAGCCAAATTCATCCCAGAACTTGACGATACCCCTCTGGGCTGGAAGACAAGAACGCACACATCACATTAGAAGCCAGTCTCTTTCTCTTCCTAAATTCAGAAGAAGAGAAAGAGCAGAGGCCTAGCAGCCCAGCCCCATTACCAATAGCAATATCCTTCCAGTACTGCGCCAGATGGTCCCCCATAGCTCGCAGTAGGTGTCGGTACTCCTTGGCATCAGCAAAGTCCTGCTTGTTGTGTGTAGGCTCCAGGACCAGATAGGGCACATCAACGACCCCAACAACCCCACCACAGGCCCTGCAGGAAGAAAGAGAACACAGCTCTAGTCTTCCACTGGCCACCTTCCTGCTATCTGCCTTAGGCTAGAAAGCTCTCCTTGGGCAATACTCACATGCCCCCTTCCAGCTGTGGACCCACTTTCTCATACATCTTGATCAGGCGGCTACAGTTGTAGATGAACATGCCATCAAGGTCCCGGTGTTCAATGTTGACCCCAAAAATGAAATTCAGTTCCTTAGGTTCTTTAAGTGCTCTAAGAAGACCAAAAAGCAGGGGGGGGAAAAAAATCAAGCAGATCTACCCTATTAGCACAAAAACACCAGGAGCTATGAGATATGTTAACCTTAAGCTCTTAAGCTTAAACCTGAGACATGTTAAACAAAGATTTGCATCTTTATTCAATGTGTAACCTCTATTAGACTTGACAGGCATACTTGATGTGCCCTGACTCTATGCATCCCTAATTAAAAACACATGACTTTAGCTTTTCAGGAACAGAACAGAGGCTGAGGTACAAATGAATTACTGTGAAGCTGCTGCAAACATAGTTAAACAGTGGAATAAATGCAAGGTTACCTTTATACCACTCCCAAAGCTCCACTAAGGGGACAGTAAGTTACTATTTTTTTTAAAAAGCCAAAATTCACAAGAACAATAAAGATGTGAGAGAAGACACCATCATGTGAGTATGTCAACAAAATCTTGAAAGCTGAAAAGCAGATGGAAGAGCAGGAGACTGACTTAAGACAGGAAAAACCCAAAACACACGCCTGCAGCAAGGACAACAAGAGGCATAACAGTAATTCAAGCCCCAAAGTCTTGAGAGGCTCCAGACATGTAGGTGGGACAAGATAATTTAGTAACCTAAAACAAATGCTCATTCTATAATTTAAAAAGATGTATACAAAACTCAATCTACAGCATTATTCCACATCCGGAACCAGTGAGGGGAAAACGAATATTAAAACATATGTTTTCTATATATATATATGGAACAAAAAATTAATAGTTATCAAGTGATAGAAGTATAATGGAATTTCATTATTTCTTTTTTTTTTTTTTTGAGACAGAGCCTCAGCCTCCCAAGTAGCTGGGACTACAGGCTCCCGCCACAACGCCCGGCCATTTTTTGGTTGCAGCCGTCATTGTTGTTTGGCGGGCCTGGGCTGGATTCGAACCCGCCAGCTCAGGTGTACGTAGCTGGCGCCTTAGCTCACT